>CAWUFW010024937.1:0-52459 GCA_963921515.1 Calotriton arnoldi | reverse complement strand
CTGGTGAGCGGGTACACTTTGTCAAAAGGTCCACCACACCCAGGGACCTAGCTGTTCCTGCTTCTCGCCACTGGTACAGCTAACTATAACTCGCGCATTCACACAGTTTAGTCACTAACCCATGCATTCAGTAAGACACATTTAATCACTCACTTATACAGTCAGTCACGCACCTACTAAATCCTCCATCCAGACACTTATACACCCACTCATTCTTCAAAACACCTTGGCATATATATAAAAAACATATTTAAACTTTATAGAAACACAGTCACTGGATGATATCTTCAGTGATGTCATCAGTGATGTCATTTAAGATGTCATCAGTGATGTCATCAGTGATGTCACTGGCCATGTCATGAATGATGTAATATGTGATGTCATCAGCAGTGCATCGCGGGGCGCAAGTTATAGTTAGCTGAACTAACTATAACGGTGGAATTTCAATGGTTATGTACGAGTGAAATGTCCAACTAACTATAACATCCCTGAAACCTATGGTTTTTTCAGTGAATTTCTAAGCTTTTTTAAATGCTAATTTCTAACTATAACGTGCCTGAAACCTATGGTTTTTTCAGTGAATATATATATATATCCGCCTTCTTCAAAGCTTTCATCAATATCCACTACCCCACTGACCCTCTTTTTTAACTTCCTCTCTCTCTTGCTAAGATCTCTCACTTTCTCTCTTTTGCGCCTTCTCTCTTGTCCTCTCCTACCCACGGTCCTCTACCTCTCTCTCTCTCTCTCTGCTAGTCTCTTCTTTGTTTTACCAGCACATGCACACTAGCATCCGTGCTCTCCCTTCACTCTCACACACACTCACGAGGACACCCACAAACACAACCTGAACAGATTGCGGCCCACAGTTCAAGTGCGCACTCAGGTGCACACAGGTGCACCTGTCTGCTCTCCCCAAGTGCACACACCAACGCGCACACGCACACACACCTTCATATGCTGAGTCAAAAAGGAAACAGACACACTAAGCCAAATCTGACGGCGTGTCCTAACGGAAAGGCATTTCATGTATTTTTGATTCTCTGTAAAACGTAAGATTGGAGTTTCTACATTTAACTGACACGCAGACCAAGTTGTTTTCGCTCTCTGTTTCAAGCTCTCCCAACCGAAATACCAGTATCAAAAATCACTTTGAGTGAGTGGTCTGTGGCTTTTAGTGGGTGATAGGTATCTTTTTCTGTTTTATATAACCTTGATACCACATCTCCCCCGATCAAGCCCACAGGTCTGGATTCTGACAAGGGTGGTGGAAATATTCAGAATAAATCCTGACTCGTTAGCATAAACGCGTACATTCTTCTAAAATGTCCTAGAAGTTACCGTTATTTGTAGCAAGCGATCTTTTGGGGCAGGCTGCATAGAGGTTTGGCGCTACGGCTCAGTGGGTACAGGGACCTGCTGCAGCGATCTTTGCATGACCTTCAGGTCTCAAGAGCAGACCTGGATAGGGCAAATTCTGCCTTTCATCTTTAGGAGCATTGGAACATCGTTATGTGATATTAGTATATGTCATTTTGGCGACGAGTGACATTTCGCTTTGTGCCCCATATTATGTAAATGTCTATTGGTCTTTAAGTGTCACGCTTTCTATTTGTGTTCATGCTGCACGTGGGTGGCTCAAGGTCACTTTCTCGCCCGTCCTCTGAATGGCCTGGCAAGCATTCCTCCTCCCCTCGAGCCCCCTCCCAAAAACGCGAAACCTGTTTTAGGTAAATGAACAGAAAATATGTTTGATCTTAACTTTCGTTTTTAATAAAGTCTTCATTTACGGATTGCCCCCTGTCCTGGCGCGTATATCTAATTTTTAACAACTCTTTATTTGAAATCTATCCGATTGAAAGTGTTTTTTTTTTTCAAATTGTAAGCGATGTTGCCAATTAAAATATCTATTTTATAGAGTATATTTTTGTTCATACTGCAACTAAAACATGTCCATCCCCCTCTAAACACCACCTTCGTAATCGCCCCTCCCCCCTTTCCATGTAACCAGGCAAAATCTGCCCACTTGGTCGTTAATTCCAAGGGATGCAAACGAATGGATTTTCTTTATTCTGTGGAGTAATAAATAAATACATCATATAATGTCTGTAGTTATGAGATGTTTGCTTGACGTGGAACTCAAAAAATCAGTTAGAAAGCACCACAAAGGTAGGTTGACCCTCTCTCGGCACCTGCTGTTAGTACCCGGAGTCTCTGGAAGTACCCGCAGGTCCTTAGAGCAGTAAGGGTTGTAACAGGCGGCATGGGTACCTGAGGAAAGGCTCTGGCGAGTAGAAGGGGGGTTTATTTTTAGTGCAAACAAGGCTTGTGTTCTTGCCTTTTATTGGGCTAACATAAACGTGATGGTGAAGAGCCCAGCCTTCCATAGCCCGACGGACCTGCGGCTCTCTGGTGCCAGAGAGCCCGAGCTGCGTGTGCAGGGCCAGAGATGGTGCGTGAGCCGGGCGGAGGGCAGGGGGTCGGGATGCTGCTGGTTCGAATGGTATCGGAGGGGTTGTTTGTGTATAGTGTCTGCCTGGTCTGTTGTGCATGATCGGAGGTGTGTATCATCGAGACATCTATTTAGGTGTATCCCTGTACCTGTGTTGTGTTAAGTGTGAGGGTTCCAGCCTGCTTGATATATGTGTGATTTGTGGTAGGTGCAACCGGTGGTATCTGCAGTATTCACTATGGTGGCTCTTAGAGCACGTGGCTACATTACATATGTGCTGTGGGTGACCTCTGTATGTATGATATTTGTTATTTGTATTAGTGTGTGGCATATGTAGTGTAAGCTGCGCGGTGATTTGTTGTGTGTGTAATGTGTTTTGTGAGCAATTTATGGTATCTGGAACATCCACCCCAGTCTAATGCGTGTGGTTGAACTGTGCTTTACCCACCATAAGCTTCATGTTGTCTGTATTCTCTACTTTAGTGCCTGTGTTATGAGCGGTGCATGTGATGTTAACAATAATATCTCGGTTTGATATAGCGCTTCAACCGCACTTCTGGGGTTTCACTGGCTATAAATGATATTTAGTGTGCTGTGCTTTCAGTGGCACGTGTTACCTGAGATGCAGGAGTTGTGGGGGTATTGTGCGTTCTGTGATGACTGTTGCCCGCATAACTTTCTTGCGATGTATGTTTTGTGAGTTATCTGTAATGTGTGTCATTGTATGTATGTGGCGTGTGCTCACTGGTCATTATTGTGCTGTGTATGTGCGCGCAAATTCGATTGCGCTTTCATAATTGTGTGTTAGCTGTAGTGTTTGTTTTCTGCGCTAACTATTTTGTAGAGTGGCGTTCTGTGCAGTGGTGGTGGCATGTGAGGTCGGTGGTTTGCATGGTGTGTGGCACATATTGTCAACAAGATCTCTGAGGTGTGGTGCCTGTGTGTCTGATCAGCACTGTTTGTGGTGTGTGGAGTGTTCTACAGAGCGTGAGGAGAATGTGTGTGATTTGCACTGTGTGTGATCTGTGGTGTGTGGAGTGTTCTACAGCGTGTGAGGGGCTTGTGTGTGATCGGTACTGCCTGAGAGTTAACAGTCCGGGTGGGTTTACTGCCCCCATGTTGTCGGTGTTAGTGTGGGGCGGTATTTGAAGTGCTAAGGAGGCACATTAAAGCTGTCAGTGCCTTGCTTCGATTTGAACTTACAGCCTCTTGTGCCCGGCTCCTCCACGGATGCTGGTCTTCTGGTTTTGTTCATGTTATCTGCAGTTAGGCATTCCACCTAGGTTAGCTATGTTTGCTAGTTACAGTCAGTGGCTTGTCAACAAGAAATAACATTTGAGTGTCGTGTGGCAGCATGAATAGAAGTTACTGTTTTATACAATGACACCGTAAAGAAGCTGTTGGGGAGCGATGTATGCAAGTCTCCTAACAGGTTGGGCTGAGTAGTTGCCCGGTAATGGCTGCTTGTCTGGTCGGACCTGCTCGCCAAGATCAGACAGTCACCTCTGGAGTGGGCACCGCCGACGTGCCTGCTTCCTGTGCCCGAAGCAGCCCTCGCTTGTAAAATGCAAATGAGAATTCTTGAACTCAACCAGGATGGCCTGCGAGAGCTCATGCACAAAGGGCACGTGTGCCTGGCCCAGCCTTGTGCCACAAAGGTGTGGAAGCATTCCAATCACAAAGCCACCCGCACGCACACAGAAACACTCACATGCATGCAGCCCCCCACATAAGCACACGGAGCCTCTCTGTCACACATGCACCAGGTACAAGTAGCACTCTCTGACAGTCTCATACAGATAACCTCTCTCTCATACCACCTCTCTCTCACACACACACACACACACACACATTCACATGGAGGCTCTCTGTCACACATGCACCAGGTGCAAGTAGCACTCTCTGACAGTCTCATACAGATAACCTCTCTCTCATACCACCTCTCTCTCACACACACACACACACACACACACATTCACATGGAGGCTCTCTGTCACACATGCACCAGGTACAAGTAGCACTCTCTGACAGTCTCATAAGGATAACCTCTCTCACACCACCTCTCTCTACACACACACACACACACAGATTTACATGGAGGCTCTCTGTCACACATGCACCAGGTACAAGTAGCACTCTCTGACAGTCTCATATGGATAACCTCTCTCTCATACCACCTCTCTCTCTCACACACACACACACACACACACATATTCACATGGAGGCTCTCTGTCACACATGCACCAGGTACAAGTAGCACTCTCTGACAGTCTCATACAGATAACCTCTCTCTCACACCACTTCTCTCACACACACACACACGCAGATTCACATGGAGGCTCTCTGTCACACATGCACCATGTACAAGTAGCACTCTCTGACCGTCTCATACGGATAACCTCTCTCTCACACCACCTCTCTCTCGCACACACATACACAGATTCACATGGAGGCTCTCTGTCACACATCCACCAGGTACAAGTAGCACTCTCTGACAGTCTCATATGGATAACCTCTCTCTCACACCACCTCTCTCTCGCACACACATACACAGATTCACATGGAGGCTCTCTGTCACACATGCACCAGGTACAAGTAGCACTCTCTGACAGTCTCATACGGATAACCTCTCTCTCATACCACCTCTCTCTATCTCTCTCTCTCTCTCTCTATCTCTCATACACACTCAAACATACATACACACAGCCCCTCACAGATTCACATGGAGCTTTTCGACACATGCACCAGGTACAAGTAGCACTCTCACACAGAAAGTCTCTCTCTCACACCAGACTGCCACACACACACACACATACACACTCATACATATCCTGGCTCTAATACACACGATGTACACCTATAAGTGGTAATACCTCATGTTAGACCTGGCACCATTGGCGTGGGTCTCCCTTCCATTTTTCGCTGTTGTCTCCTCCATTTTGCTGGTGTTAGATGCTCTTGGCGCTGTGCCACTGCCATTCAGTGCCACAGCGCAGATGCTCCCTGTGTAAATATGACATGTGAATTGGTATATCCATGATTGGCTTATTTGGTTTACCTGTTAGTCCCTAGTAGCGTGGCCTTTGTGTGCCCAGGGCTGGTAGACCAAATGCTGCTGGTGGGCCTGCAGCGCTGGTTTGCGCCACCCACAGAAGCAGCTTGTAAAGTGTGTCTCAGACCTGCCACTGCAGAGTCTGCGTGCAGTCCAGAACTGTCATCTTGGCTGTGAAGTGCACCCACTTCCCAGCCCCTGAACCTTCCCTTGGCATCATGTAAGTCACCCCTATGGTAGGGTGCATTGTATGTGTAAGGTAGGACATGCCTTGGTGTGTGTAGCATGTCCTGGTAGTTAATTACACCCAATTTCGTTTTTCACTACTGTAAGGCTACCTGTTCCCCATAGGCTAGAATGGGCAGTTTGACTATTACATTCTATAGTCCTAACTGACCCCAGGAACATGGTAGAAAAACAAATTTAGTATGCCTGAGCTCAGAATATTAAAATACATCTTTTAGTGAAGTTTATTTTTATATTCTGTGTTTGAAAATACCACTTTTAGAAAGTAGGTATTTTCTTGCCTAAGCCTTCCAGTGTGCTCTGCTGTTATGTGTATTGGCTGTCTGGTTTTGGAGGGACAGGGCAGACTGAGTCAGACCTGGGTTGAATAGAGAGATCTGCATTTAGAGTATGGGGAGGGGTGGCTCCTTGACCTGAATAGGGCTGTGCCTGGCAAGGTGAATGCTGGCTCCACCTCCTACTGTGTGTCTGATAGCAGACCCCCTCTTTCTGAAAGGAAGGATGCAGCCTGGTAAACAAAGTGCTCCAGGACTGAACAGAACTGGTTCTGGCTAGGCTCAGTGACTTGTAGCTTTTGAGAACAAAGACTTTTGGGGTATAAATATCTGTGCTGAAACCCCCTTCAAGGTGTGTTGCTCCTGGATGTCAAGACGAACCTCTGTCCGTGTAACTGAAGGAATCTGCAGGAGGTGACTGTCCTTGTGCTTGTGTGCTGTTTCTTGGATTGGCCTGCAGTGGTTACCATTGGACTTGGAAGAAGAGGGAAAAGGACTTTGAGAGAACTTTTATTAATCTTGCTAAAGCAATTACCCAAGGGCTAGAAGAGAGCTAGCCTCCTGTTGAAGTCTCAGGCACATCAGACTTCATCACCAGCCTCCTGATTCCTCCCAGTGAGGATTTCTATCTGCAGGTGAGTCTCCTGTGAGTTCCAGGGCCTCTAGTTCTACTTCAGAGAAGAGAGTGCTGAAATCGTCGCTAACGCACGTTTGCGAGCCGCCGCAGCCGAAAGCGCCCGAAAAATCATCGCACTGCTGCCGCCGAGTGCTCGCAACCAAAGATCGAGTCATCGCACCGAGATCATCGCTTCACGACATCGCAGCGCGGACGCCGAGCGTCCGCCATTTTCATCGCATCGCATCAGGATCGTCGCTGCCTCGCGGAGCACCATTTCTTCGCATCGCAACCCGATCGCACACGCAACAGGATCGTCGCCTCGTCTCCTCCCTTGCGGCAAGGAGTCATCGCATCAACGGCCTAGCGTGCAGAAGTTTGTCGCATCGTCTCCGCACGCATCAGCAGATCGGCGCATCATCCTCCCTCGCGGCAAGGATTTAACGCATCGCCGGCCTCGCATGCAGAAATTCATCGTTACAGCTTCTTTGCGACACTTTGTTGATTTTGCTACGAAATCCAGGTACTTTGTAAGTAAAAGGGTCGCAGAGACCACTGCTTTGAACTGAACTCCCCTTTGCGCACTTGAACTATTTTTGCAGCATTTCAAGAGTGATCCTATTTTACAGTATTGTGGCTTTTTATCGTTATTGGTCTTGTGTTAAGTCTATATATAAAGATACTTATTTTTTATAACTACTTGTGTGGTGTCCCTTTGTAGTGTTCTTCACTGTGTTACTGTGTATGGTCATAAATGCTTCACACACTGCCTCTGAGATAAGCCTAGCTGCTCGTGCTACGTTACCACAGGGTTGAGCAGGGGTTATCAAAGGGTGTGGCTCTCTTACCCTGACTTAGAAAGAAGGGTCCCTACTTGGACAGGGGCCAGCCATTGCCAACTAGAGACCCCCATTTCTAACACCTCATGTTCTCATACATGTGCACACGACCTCTCTCACACACACGCCCAGTCTCTTACACACTTAGGAGGTATACCTGTAAGTAGCAGCAGTCTCTCACACCCACGGGCACACATCCTCTCTCTCACACACACGAGACAGACCAATGAGTAAGACTCTCTCATGTTACCACACTTGCCAAAATCTCTCTCACGCACACGAAGAGCCTCTCACACAGGAGGTACATGTAAATAGCACTGCCTCGCAGTCTTAACATATACGGGCAGCCTCACTAGCTCTCACACACCTACTTTCACCCACAAAGGTATCAGCAGTCTCCCCTCAGAGGCTTAGCGAACATTGGTGCATCAGGTGCAGAGCCCTGGGGGGTCCATTGAACCCTGCTAAGTGCTATATGTTACTCCCCTAGCAGCAGTTAAAGGGTCCGTGTTCCTCGCTTGCACCAGTGCCCATGGCATGCCTGCTACGCTATTGAGCTCCCTCATAGGAGCGGACTGCCTCTCTTGCACTCACACTCAGTATTATAAGCAGCCCTCTCTCATAGTCTGTCACACACCGGATGCAGTCTCCGGCTAAAGCCCTCTCCCAGCACCGAGGCACCCTCTCTCTCCTCTCACCCAGTCCTGGCCCCCCGCACCCCAGGCCCTCACTGAGGGTTAACCATCGGAGCAGCCTGCAGGAGATGGATTTTTGTTGAATGCTGTTAGGGGCCCGCAAGGTCCCCCTCGAAGCACCGACGAGCGCCACCGAGAGGCCCCCACGGGACCCGACATTTCATTTCCACGGAGCAGGCAGAAGGTGAAGCTGAAAAACTGCCTCCCCTCCATCAACACAGCAAAATCTATGTTTTTTTCATAACAGAAAAAGCATGCTCGTTTACCTGCTCTGTAATATTTCCGTTTGTAAAAAAATGTTTAAAAAACGAAATGCCCTGTTTGTGCCGGTGTTTCATAAATCTGTTTAATACACGTTAATCGACGTCTTTTCAGATCCACGCCATTTACAACAAGGCAAAATAACCATAGAAACACGAAGAAAATATAAATATATAGATGTATAAAATATTCCCATCAATATGTGGCACAGGTATGCGCGCAAGCACACACAGCTAAGCACAAAGACGCATCATTTCATACGTGAAAACAATTTCATTCTTCAATAAGTATTTGCATTTCGTGTGCTTGTGGCTTTAACACTCATTTCACAGCGCCAGTAAACCCAGCACTTACAAAATACACAACATAAAATAACGTCATCATGACCTTATACCAATGACATGGATGGATGGATGGGTGGGCGTATGGGTGAGTGGATGGGTGGGTGGGTGGATGGATAGGTGCACTTGTTTCCCAAACTAAGTGCACCTTGACACAATAACATTCTCTGTGTCATTGGACACTGCCTGCCGATGTGGTTGTCGATTGCCTGCACAAATCGTGCTCTGGTCACTTTGGCTGTGGGTTTCTTCTCGTGAAAGGACTCAAGTTCTCGTCTGCAGCTGGGCTGGTGGTAAACATCAGGCTGTGTGTGGCAGGGGTTTGTCAGGCAAACACAGGGGTAGCAACTCAGAGGAGCACCTGCAGACACTGAAAGTGAGAAAGGACACACCGCCGGGCTCTGGTTGCTCACCTGAACTTAGACCTGAAGCGAGGACAATGACCGTGCTCATGGGGTTCCCTCCCTCCATCAACCCTCAGCTGGGTAGGCCACTCCTGTGCGCTCACTTTAACGCCGCCACTAAACCGTGCGCCCAGGGACAGGCTCTGGGAGGGTCTTCCCACCTCGGGCACTCTTCATTCATTTTTGATGAAGGGCCTCTGGTAACAGGCCAGTTAAAAGACCACTTCATCACAAGTGATGTGACCCAGGGGGAGCCCCGGACCACGTCCCATGGAGGGCACTTATTCACTCTCAAGGCAGACAGAGAGAGTGTTCACCCCTTCCCGCCTTCTCCTCACTAGAGCTGAGGTGCAAAAAGCGAGGGAGGCATCCTCTATTGGCGGTTTTAACAGAGGCCCCCGTGTGATGATACCTTGGTCACTGCAGCTGTCCGGGGACTTAGCGGCACCCAAGCCATAGACTGTACAAAAAGCCACAAGAAAGGCCTTAACTAACAGCAACAGTCCCGCCACCGCTCTCAGCAACTAGCAGCACACTGGACTGCCGGCCGCACAACGAACCACTAGCAGAACAGTAACTAATAGCAGTAGGGACCTCGCCACTCTCAGCAACAAGCAACACCATAGACCACCGCATTCAATTTTTTTTGTTTTCCCGCCGTATTCGCGCACCCAGCACAAATTCGGCCAATTTAGTTTTTTTAAATGTTTTTTTTGGCCCTGAGGGTCCTTGTGGGACCCCCTGAGCAGGCCTAGGGGGTCAGGGTGTTTATACCCTGCCTCCTTTTCTTGTTTTTTAACCTTTTTTTCACTGATTTTTTGTGACTCGGTTACTGAGTCACAAGATGGCTGCCAACACTTCCTGGTTTGGAGTGTTGGCAGCCAATTAGAATGAAGCTCATGTTCGGGAGGAGTCACGACTCCTCCTCGGTGCTCAGATATCGATATTTTTCTTTTTTTTATTTCTCAGGAACTACTGAACGGATTTACACCATTTAAAAAAAAGGTCGCTTTCTGGACCAAGACCTACCTTTTTGCCAAATTTGGTGTAATTCCGTTCAGCAGTTCGGGCTGTAGCCTGTTCCAATTTGGCAAAATTAAAAATGCTTTTTGAATAGAAACGAGGTCCTAACTATAACTACCTACTGGCGACTGCCAGTAGGTAATATATATATATATATTCACTGAAAAAACCATAGGTTTCAGGCACGTTATAGTTAGAAATTAGCATTTAAAAAACCTTAGAAATTCACTGAAAAAACCGTAGGTTTCATTGACGTTATTGTTAGTTGGACATTTCACTCGTACAAAACCAGAGAAATTCCTCCGTTATACTTAGTTCAGCTAACTATAACCGCGCCCCGCAATGCACTTCTGATGACGTCACATATTACATCATTCATGACATGGTCATTGATATCACTGATGACATCACTGATGACATCTCAAATGACATCACTGATGGCATCACTAATGACATCATCCAGTGACTGTGTATTTCTTTAAAGTTTAAATATGTTTTATATATATGCCAAGGTGTAGTGAAGAATGAGTGGGTGTATAAGTGTCTGGATGGAGGATTTAGTAGGTGCGTGACTGACTGTATAAGTGAGTGATTAAATGTGTCTTACTGAATGCATGGGTTAGTAACTAAACTGTGTGAATATCTGTATCAGTCTGTCTGTTGTTGTGTAAGCTGCTGCATGGGTTGGTCAGTAGCTACATGAGTGTCTATAGGGGTTTTGGTTGCCTGAGTATTTGTATGGGAGACTGAGTGTGTGTGTGGGTGGGAGGGAGGTGTGTGACTCTGTGCATAGATGTGTGAGTGTTTGATTCACTGGGTGTATGGGTTCAAGAGTGCATGTGGAAACAGCTATATGGGTGGATGAGTGTGTGTATGGGTGTGTTGGTGAGTGAATGGATGTCTCAGTGGTACATGTCCAAGTAACTACATATGTAAAAGGCAGTGTATGTGAGTGTTGGAGTATATAAATGACTATAAGTGAGAGTCAGTGATTGTGAGAGTGACTGTATGGATGAGTGTGTACTTGTATCAGTGATTATATAAGAGAGTTAGTATGCGTTATTATCTGTATAGGTGAGTAAATGGGAGTGTGATTGATTCTTTGCATGACTGACTAGGTGTGTGAGTAACTCCATGGATGAGTGGCAGTGTGTGAGTGTCTGTATAGGTGTATGAGTGCATATGATAGTGTTGTATTGTTGAGTGACTGCATGTATGAGTGATTGTATGGGTGAATGAGTGGATGTGTGTGTAGACCTAGGAATCAGTGAGTGCGCATGTAGTAACTGGTATTGGTGTGTCGATGGTTTCAAAAATGGTAGTTTTACAGTGGGTGTATCAAAGTTTATATTAGAGTGTGAGGAGGTGCATCAGATTTTCACGCGGATGATGTCATCAGTGATGTCATTTGAGATGTCATCAGAGATGTCACTGACCATGTCATGAATGATGTAATATGTGACGTCATCAGAAGTGCATTGCGGGGGCACGAGTTATAGTTAGCTGAACTAAGTATAACGGCGGAATTTCTCTGGTTTTGTACGAGTGAAATGTCCAACTAACTATAACGTCAATGAAACCTATGGATTTTTCAGTGAATTTCTAAGGTTTTTTAAATGCTAATTTCTAACTATAACGTGCCTGAAACCTATGCTTTTTCCCTAAATTTCAAGGGTTTTTTAAATGCTAATTTCTAACTATAACTTCCCTGAAACCTATGGTTTTTTCAGTGAATTTCAAAGGTTTTTTAAATGCTAATTTCTAACTATAACATACCAGTCGCGTTTCCAGAGTGGTGGAGAAAGGTGAGCGTGGCCTCAGAAACACCTTTTAGCAATCCCACTGTGTGGGATTTACTGGAGGTAACAGGAGGAGTAGTTAGCCCCCAACGTCAATCTTGGCGGCCAACTATCCCTTTTATTACCACCCGTAAGTCCCACACACCAGGATTGCTAACTTCTTATATCAGGCCCCGCCCCTCCCTTCACCACTGGGCAAACGTGCCCCCTAGCACGTTGTAAGTTGGGGGATTAAGTCCCCTTGAATCCTGAGGGTCCCTGTGGGCCAACTAGCCCACCAGGTACCTCCAGTAAGCGCCACAGAGCTGCTTTGCAGAGAGGTGGTCCGAGGCCATGCCCCTTTTTACACCTCTCTGCAATGCAACTCTGTTGCGCTTACTGAAGGCACCTGGTGGGCTAGTTGGCCCCCAGGGACCCTCAAGATACAAGGGGACTTAATCCCCAACTTACAACGCGCCAGAGGGCCTGTTTGCACAGTGGTGAAGGGAGGGGGTGGGGCCTGATGTGACAAGTGTGCAAACACGCCCCATGGCGCGTTTTAAGTTGGGGATTATGTCCCCTTGAATCCTGAGGGTCCCTGGGGGCCAACTAGCCCACCAGGTACCTCCAGTAAGCGCCACAGAGCTGCGTTGCAGAGAGGTGGTCCGAGGCCACGCCCCTTTTTACACCTCTCTGCAACGCAACTCTGTGGCGCTTACTGGAGGTACCTGGTGGGCTAGTTGGCCCCCAGGGACCCTCAGGATTCAAGGGGACTTAATCCCCCAACTTAAAACGCGCCACGGAGCACGTTTGCACACTTGTCACATCAGGCCCCGCCCCCTCCCTTCACCACTGTGCAAACGCGGCCCGTGGTGCATTTTAAATTGGGACATTAAGTCCCCTTGAATCCTGAGGGTCCCTGGGGTCCAACTAGCCCACCAGGTACCTCCAGTAAGTGCCACAGTGCTGCCTTGCAGAGAGGTGTAAAAAGGGGCGTGGCCTCGGACCACCTCTCTGCAACGCAGCCCTGTGGCGCTTACTGGAGGTACCTGGTGGGCTAGTTGGCCCCCACGGACCCTCAGGATTGAAGGGAAATTAATTCCCCAACTTAAAACACACCACGGGGCGCGTTTGCAGAGTGTTGCTGGGAGGGGGCGGGGCCTCTGGCGCGATGCCAGCTTTAAAAAAAAAAAATTATTAAGAAGGGGGCTGTGTGGCCCCCCTTCTCTTTCTTTTTTTGGGGCCCTGGGGACCCCATCCCCCAGGGCCTGACCCCCTTTTTTTTTTTTAAAGGGAGGGGGCCACTTGGCCCCCCTCCAGAGGCCAATTATGGCCCCGGGGACCCCATCCCCCGGGGCTGGCCTGTCCGATTTTTTTTATTATTATTTTTTACAGGGGAGGGTGTCCGCGTGGCCCCCCTCCCGGGCTGCTTCTGGCCCCGGGGACCCCATCCCCCGGGGCCTGGCCTGTCCGTTGGGGACCATGTGGGGTGCCCCAATGCCCCCACGGTCCCGCCAGCTCCCCGCCTCCTGCGGGAGCCGGTATTGCTTTTCCACACGGGGAGCTGCTGACTTGCAGCTCCCCTTGTGGAAATGCAATCCTGCTTTGCTTTATTGAAGCGAAGCAGAGTTTGCTATGGCAGGGCGGGAGCCACATGGCTCCCGCCCTGCCATAGCAAACAGCAGTGTCCCGGGGTGGGCACCGCGGGACACTGCAGGAGCTGGCCCTGGGGGGTGGTGGTCCCCAGGGCCATCAAGGGCTCCAGGCGGGGGGCCGCGCAGCCCCCCTCCCTTCCAGTGCAAAGCCCCGGGGAGGTGGTGGTCCCCGGGGCTCAGGGGTCTGTAACGGACCCCCACATTTGCATACGTAGTGCCCCAGGGAGGTGGTGGTCCCCGGGGTGTGTGGGGGGGCTCGAGCCCCCCACACAGGTTCTTTTTTCTTTTTAAATTGAGAGCCCCGGGAGTTGACAGTCCCCGGGGCTGCGGGGGGGCTGCATGCCCCCGCGTTTTTATTGGCAAAGCCCCAGGGAGGTAGTCCCCGGGGCATGTGGGGGGGCTGGAGCCCCCCACACATAAGTTTTGTTTAAAAAAACAGGAGAGCCCCGGTGAGGTGGTGGTCCCCGGTGCTCCGGGGGAGCTGCGTACCCCCCGCACATAATAAAAAAAGCCCCGGGGAGGTGGTGGTCCCCAGGACTGTGGGGGCCCCCACGGGCCCCCACTATACATTTCTGCATTGCCCCCGGGACCTGGCCCACCCGGGGGCTTAAAAATAACGAAGTGTGGGAGCCCGCGCTTCGTTTTTTAAAAACAAATTCGTCCGGATTCGCGCACCCAGCACGAATTCGGCCGATTTAAAAAAAAAAATGCTTTCTTTGGCCCTGGGTGTCCCTGTTGGACCCCCTCAGCAGGCCTAGGGGGCAGGGTGTGTGTACCCTGCCCCCTTTTCTTGTTTTTTCACTGTGTTTCACTGTTTTCTTATGACTCGGTTCTACCTAGTCACAAGATGACTGCCAACACTTCCTGGTTTGGAGTGTTGGCAGCCAATCACAGTGAAGCTCGTGCTCGGGAGGGTTAGTGAACCCACCGCTGCCCCAGATATCGATATTTTATCTTTTTCTAATTTCTCAGCAACTACTGAACGGATTTACACCATTTAAAAAAAGGGATCTTTCTGAACCAAGGGTTACCTTTTTGCCAAATTTGGTGTAATTCCATTCAGCAGTTCGAGCTGTAGCTTTGTCTAAAGTTTCCTATGGAAAATAACATGGGGAAAATGGGTTTTTTGACCCCCTTTTATCTCAGCCCCTGCTTGACAAATCACCCCGAAACTTTCAAGACAGGAGCTGACCGGAGCGCCCCACTAGTTTTGAAAATTTTGCGAAGATTCATCCAATGGCGCTAAAGTTATTGAGAAAACAAAAAATGCTTTTCCTGTGGAAACTAGGTCCTAACTATAGCTACCTACTGGCAACCGCTACTAGGTAATATATATATATATATATTCACTGAAAAAACCATAGGTTTCAGGGACGTTATAGTTAGTTGGACATTTCTCTTCTACAAACCATAGAAATTGCCCCGTTATAGTTAGTTCAGCTAACTATAACTCATGCACCCGCAATGCACTTCTGATGAAGTCACATATTACATCATTCATGACATGGTCAGTGACATCACTGATGACATCACTGATGACATCTCAAATGACATCACTGATGACATCATCCACGTGAATATCTGATGCACCTCCTCACACTCTAATATAACCTTTGATACACCCACTGTAAAATACAGACTACCATTTTCGAAACCATCGACACACCAATACCAGTTACTACATACGTACTCACTGATTCCAAGGTCTACACACACATCCACTCATTCACCTATAAAGTCACTCATACATGCAGTCACTCAACAATACAATAGTATCATAAGCACTCACAGACTCACACACCACCACTCATCCATGGAGTCACTCACACAGCTACTCAGTCATGCAAAGAATCAATCACACTTCTATTTACTGACCTATACAGTTATACACACACCACATCACTTATTAAAACAGAAACAAACGCATACTTACTCTCTAATACAATGACTGATACAAGTACACACTCATCCATACAGCCACTCTCACAATCACTGACTCTTATGTATAGTCATTTATATAGTCCAACTCTCACATACACTGCCTTTTACATATGTAGTTACTTGGACATGTACCACTGAGACATCCATTCTCTCACCAACACACCCATACACACACTCACCCACCCATACAGCTGTTTGCACATGCACTCTTGAACCCATACACCCAGTGAATCAACAACTCACACATCTATGCACAGAGTCACATACCTCCCACCCACCCACACACACACTCAGGGACCCATACAAATACTCAGGCAACCAATCAATAGCCCATATAGACACTCATGTAGCTACTGACGAACCCATGCAGCAGCTTACACAACAACAGGCAGACTGATAGTCATTCACACAGTTTAGTCACTAACCCATGCATTCAGTAAGACACATGTAATCACTCACTTAAACAGTCAGTCATGCACCTACTAAATCCTCCATCCAGACACTTATACACCCACTCATTGTTCAATATACCTTGGCATATATATAATACATATTTAAACTTTAAAGAAACACACAGTCACTGGATGATGTCATCAGTGATGTCATCAGTGATGTCATCAGTGATGTCACTGACCATGTCATGATTGATGTAATATGTGACGTCATCAGAAGTGCATTATGGGTGCGCGAAGTTATAGTTAGCTGAACTAACTATAACAGGGCAATTTCTATGGTTTTGTAGAAGAGAAATGTCCAACTAACTATAACGTCCCTGAAACCTATGGTTTTTTCAGTGAATTTCTAAGGTTTTTTAAATGCTAATTTCTAACTATAACGTGCCTGAAACCTATGCTTTTTTCAGTAAATTTCAATGGTTTTTTAAATGCTGATTTCTAACTATAAAGTCCCTGAAACCTATGGTTTTTTCAGTGAATTTCAAAGGTTTTTTAATGCTAAATTCTAACTATAACATGCCAGTCGCGTTTCCAGAGTGGTGGAGAAAGGTGAGCGTGGCCTCTGAAACACCTCTTAGCAATCCCACTGTGTGGTATTTACTGGAGGTAACAGGAGTAGTTAGCCCCCAACATCAACCTTGGGGGCCAACTATCCCTTTTATTACCACCAGTAAGTCCCACACAGCAGGATTGCTAACTTCTTATATCAGGCCCTGCCCCCTCCCTGAACCACTGTGCCAATGTGCCCCCTAGCACATTGTAAGTTGGGGGATTAAGTCCATTTGAACCCTGAGAGTCCCTGGGGGCCAAGTAGCCTAACAGGTACCTCCAGGAAGTGGCACAGAGCTGCATTGCAGAGAGGTGTTCTGAGGCCACACCCCTTTTTACACCTCTCTGCAACGCAGCTCATGGGTGCTTACTGGAGGTACCTGATGGGCTAGTTGGACCTAAGGGACCCTCAGGATTCAAGGGGACTTAATCCCCCAACTTAAAACACGCCACAGGACGTGTTTGCACACATGTCACATTAGGCCCCACCCCCTCCCTTCATCACTTATTCGGGAGGGGGCCATGTGGCCCCCCTCCCGGGCCACTTCTGGCCCCGGGGACCCCATCTCCCGGGGCCTGGCCACTCCGTTGGGGACTGTGGGGGGAGCCCAATGCCTCCACGGTCCCGCCGGCTCCCCGTCTCCTGCGGGAGCCGGCATTGCTTTTCCACACTGGGAACTGCTGACATGCAGCTCCCAGTGTGGAAAAGCAATCTGGTTTGGATTTTGAAAGCGAGAGCAGGTTTCCCTGCTCTCGCTTTCAAAATCCAAACCAGAGTTTGCTATGACAGGGTGGGAGCCGCACGGCATCAAACGACGCCAAAGTTATTGGGAAAACAAAAAACGCTTTTCCTATGGAAACTAGGTCCTAACTATAACTACCTACTGGCGACTGCCAGTAGGTAATATATATATATATATATATTCACTGAAAAAACCATAGGTTTCAGACACGTTATAGTTAGAAATTAGCATTTAAAAAACCTTTGAAATTCACTGAAAAAACCATAGGTTTTAGGGACAGTTATAGTTAGTTGGACATTTCACTCGTACAAAACCATAGAAATTCCCCGTTATAGTTAGTTCAGCTAACTATAACTCGCGCCCCGCAATGCACTGCTGATGACGTCACATATTACATCACTCATGACATGGTCAGTGACATCACTGATGACATCTCAAATGACATCACTGATGACATCACTGATGACATCATCCAGTGACTGTGTGTTTCTGTAAAGTTTAAATATGTTTAATATATATAGGGAAAGGCGTATTGAAGAATGAGTGGGGGTATAAGTGTCTGAATGGATGATTTAGTACGTGAGTGACTGACTCTACAAGTGAGTGATTAAATGTATCTTACTGAATGCATGGGTTAGTGACTAAACTGTGTGAATGTCTGTATCCGTCTGTCTGTTGGTTTGTAAGCGGCTGCATGGCTTTCTGAATAGCTACATGAGTGTCTACATGGGTTATTTATTGATTGTCTGAGTATCTGTATGGGTGCCTGAGTGTTTGTGTGGGTGGGGTGTGTGTGACTCTGTGCAAAGAAGTGTGAGTTGGTGATTCACTGGGTGCATGGTTTCAAGAGTGCATCTGTGATGGACTGTATGGGTGGGTGAGTGTGTGTATGGGTGTGTTAGTGATTGAATGTATATCTCAGTGGTACATGTGTGAGTAACTACATATGTGAAAGGCAGTATATATGTGTGTTGGAGTATATAAATGGCTATAAGTGAGAGTGTGTGATTGTGAGAGTGGCTGTATGGATGAGTGTGTACTTGTATCAGTGATTGTATAAGAGCGTAAGAATGTGCTAGTATTTGTATGAGTAAGTGAGCTGGTGTGTGTATAACTGTATAGGTGAGTAAATGGGTGTGTGATTAAGTTTTTGCATGACTGACTAGGTGTGTGAGTACCTCTATGGATGAGTGGCGGTGTGTGAGTGTTTATATAGGTGTATGAGTGCATTTGATAGTCCTGTACTGAGTGACTTAGTATGAGTGACTGTACGGGTGAGTGAGTGGATGTGTGTGTAGACCTAAGAATCAGTGAGTGGGTATGTAGTTTTTGGTGTTGGAGTGTCTATGGTTTTGAGAATGGCAGTCTGTAATTTAGAGTGGGTGTATCAAAAGTTATATTAGGGTGTGAGAAGATGCATGAAATTATCACATGGATGATGTCATCAGTGATGTCATTTGAGATGTCATCAGTGATGTCATCAGTGATGTCACTGACCATGTCATGAGTGATGTAATATGTGACGTCATCAGCAGTGCATTGCGGGCGCGAGTTATAGTTAGCTGAACTAACTATAACGGGGAATTTCTATGGTTTTGTACGAGTGAAATGTCCAACTAACTATAACTGTCCCTAAAACCTATGGTTTTTTCAGTGAATTTCAAAGGTTTTTTAAATGCTAATTTCTAACTATAACGTGTCTGAAACCTATGGTTTTTTCAGTGAATTTCAAAGGTTTTTTAAATGCTAATTTCTAACTATAACGTGCCTGAAACCTATGATTTTTAAGTGAATTTCAAAGGTTTTTTTAAATGCTAGTTTCTAACTATGCCTACAAAGGTAGGACATGTGAAGAAAGAAGAAAAACGCACAGAAAGAAGCAAAAGATGTGCAGAAAGAACCAACAGAGGAGCAGAAAGAGGCCTTGTTGCAAAATCATCCTGTGCCCACAACTTTTTCAGACGGGTACTGGTGGTAACTGACTCCGACTAACCAGAGCCAGTGCTATGCTAAAAGACACTTAGAATACAGTGAAAACACCTACATACACTAGGGAACACTATGCGTTGGGGTACCCCTGTGATTAGCATGACCTCCTCTGCAAGTCCCTAGTACATAATAGGGCAGGGGGATTAAAACTACCTCTTAAACGCGCTACAGTGCGCGTTTGCACAGTGGTGAAGGGAGGGGGGCCTGAGGTGACATGTGTGCAAACGCACCCCGTGGCACGTTTTAAGTTGCGGGATTAAGTCCCCTTGAATTCTGAGGGTCCCTAGGGCCCAACTAGCCCCCCAGGTACCTACAGTTAGGACCACAGAGCTGAGTTGCAGAGAGGCGTTCCGAGGCCACGCACCTTTTTCACCTCTCTGCAACCCAACTCTGTTGTGCTTACTGAAGGTACCTGGTGGGCTAGTTGGCCCCCAGGGTCCCTCAGGATTCAAAGGGAATTAATTCCCCAACTTAAAACGCACCACAGGGCGTGTTTGCGCACATGTCACCTGAGGCCCGCCCCTCCCTTCACCACTGTGCAAACGCGCCCCGTGGTGCGTTTTAAGTTGGGGGATTAGGTCACCTTGAATCCTGAGGGTCCCTGGGGCCCAACTAGCCCACTAGGTACTTCCAGTAAGCACCACAGGCCTGCGTTGCAACGCCTGTAACAAATTGTGCAGTTGTGTTTAGGTAGTGAAGAGGGTCGTGCTGGGGGTAGTGTTTTAGGGTTTAGGGTAGTGCAGTGGTATTTGTGTAGTGTAGGGGGTCATGCTGGGGGTAGATTTAGGGTTTAGGGTAGTGCAGTGGTGTTTTGGTAGTGTAGGGGGTCATGCTGGGGTAGTGTTTTAGGGTTTAGGGTAGTGCAGTGGTGTTTGGGTAGTGTAGGGGTCGTGCTGGGGGTAGTGATTTAGGGTAGTGCAGTGGTGTTTGGGTAGTGTAGGGGGTACTGCTGGGGGTAGTGTTTTAGGGTTTAGGTTAGTGCAGTGGTGTTTGGGTAGTGTAGGGGTACTGCTGGGGGTAGTGTTTTAGGGTTTAGGGTAGTGCAGTGGTGTTTGTGTAGTGTAGGGGGTAGTGTTTTAGGGTTTAGGGTAGTGCAGTGGTCTTTGTGTAGTGTAGGAGGTTGTGCTTTAGGGTTTAGGGTAGTGCAGTGGTATTTGGGTAGTGTAGGGAGTCGTGCGGGGGTAGTGTTTTAGGGTTTAGGTAGTGTAGGGGGTCATGCGGGGGTAGTGTTTTAGGGATTAGGGTAGTGCATTGGTGTTTGGGTAGTGTAGGGGGTCATGCGGGGGTAGTTTTTAGGGTTTAGGGCAGTGCAGTGGTGTTTGGGTAGTGTAGGGGGTCGTGCTGGGGGAGTGTTTTAGGGTTTAGGGCAGTGTAGTGGTGTTCGGGTAGTGTAGGGGGTCGTGCTGGGGGAAGTGTTTTAGGGTTTAGGGCAGTGCATTGGTGTTCGGGTAGTGTAGGGGGTCGTGCTGGGGGAGTGTTTGAGGGTTTAGGGCAGTGCAGTCGTGTTCGGGTAGTGTAGGGGGTTGTGCTGGGGGTAGTATTTTAGGGTTTAGGGTAGTGCAGTGGTGTTCGGGCAGTGTAGGGGGTCGTGCTGGGGGTAGTGTTCTAGGGTTTAGGGCAGTGCAGTGGTGTTTGGGCAGTGTAGGGGGTCGTGCTGGGGGTGGTGTTTCAGGGTTTAGGGCAGTGCAGTGGTGTTTGGGCAGTGTAGGGGTGGTGTTTCAGGGATTAGGGCAGTGCAGTGGTGTTCGGGCAGTGTAGGGGGTCGTGCAGGGGGTGGTGTTTCAGGGTTTAGGGCAGTGGTGTTCGGGCAGTGTAGGGGGTCGTGCTGGGGTGGTGTTTCAGGGTTTGGGGCAGTGCAGTGGTGTTCGAGCAGTAAAGGGGGTCGTGCTGGGGGTGGTGTTTCAGGGTTTAGGGCAGTGCAGTGGTGTTCGGGCAGTGTAGGGGCGGTGCAGGGGTGGTGTTTCAGGGTTTAGGGCAGTGCAGTGGTGTTCGGGCAGTGTAGGGGGCGGTGCAGGGGGTGGTGTTTCAGGGTTTAGGGCAGTGCAGTGGTGTTCGGGCAGTGTAGGGGGTCATGCAGGGGGTGGTGTTTCAGGGTTTAGGGCAGTGCAGTGGTGTTTGGGCAGTGTAGGGGGTCGTGCTGGGGCTGGTGTTTCAGGGTTTAGGGCAGTACAGTAGTGTTCGGGCAGTGTAGGGGGTCGTGCTGGGGCTGGTGTTTCAGGGTTTAGGGCAGTGCAGTGGTGTTCGGGCAGTGTAGGGGGTCGTGCTGGGGCTGGTGTTTCAGGGTTTAGGGCAGTGCAGTGGTGTTCGGGCAGTGTAGGGGGTTGTGCTGGGGAAGGTGTTTCAGGGTTTAGGGCAGTGCAGTGGTGTTCGGGCAGTGTAGGTGGTCGTGCTGGGGCTGGTGTTTCAGGGTTTAGGGCAGTGCAGTGGTGTTCGGGCAGTGTAGGGGGTCATGCTGGGGCTGGTGTTTCAGGGTTTAGGGCAGTGCAGTGGTGTTCAGGCAGTGTAGGGGGTCTTGCTGGGGCTGGTGTTTCAGAGTCTAGGGCAGTGCAGTGGTGTTCGGGCAGTGTAGGGGGTCTTGCTGGGGCTGGTGTTTCAGGGTTTAGGGCAGTGCAGTGGTGTTCGGGCAGTGTAGGGGGTCGTGCTGGGGGTGGTGTTTCAGGGTTTAGGGCAGTGCAGTGGTGTTTGGGCAGTGTAGGGGGTCATGCTGGGGCTAGTGTTTCAGGATTTAGGGCAGAGCAATGGTGTTCAGGCAGTGTAGGGGGTTTTGCTGGAGGTGGTGTTTCAGGGTTTAGGGCAGTGCAGTGGTGTTCGTGCAGTGTAGGGGGTGTTGTTTCAGGGTTTAGGGCAGTGGTGTTCAGGCAGTGTAGGGGGTCTTGCTGGGGTTGATGTTTCAGGGTTTAGGGCAGTGCAGTGGTGTTCAGGCAGTGTAGGGGTCGTGCTGGGGGTGGTGTTTCAGCGTTTAGGGCAGTGCAGTGGTGTTCCGGCAGTGTAGGAGGTCGTGCAGGGGGTGGTGTTTCAGTGTTTAGGGCAGTGCAGTGGTGTTCGGGCAGTGTAGGGGGTCATGCTGGGGGTGGTGTTTCAGGGTTTAGGGCAGTGCAGTGGTGTTCGGGCAGTGTAGGGTGTCGTGCTGAGGGGTGGTGTTTCAGGGTTTAGGGCAGTGCAGTGGTGTTCGGGCAGTGTAGGGGGTCGTGCAGGGGTGGTGTTTCAGGGTTTAGGGCAGTGCAGTGGTGTTTGGGCAGTGTAGGGGTTGTGCAGGGGGTGGTGTTTCAGGGTTTAGGGCAGTGCAGTGGTGTTCAGCCAGTGTAGGTGGTCTTGCTGGGGGTGGTGTTTCAGGCTTTAGTGCAGTGGTGTTCGGGCAGTGTAGGGGGTCTTGCTGGGGGTGGTGTTTCAGGGTTTAGGGCAGTGCAGTGGTGTTCGGGCAGTGTAGGGGTCTTGCTGGGGCTGGTGTTTCAGGGTTTAGGGCAGTGCTGTGGTGTTCGGGCAGTGTAGGGGGTCGTGCTGGGGCTGGTGTTTGAGGGTTTAGGGTAGTGCAGTGGTGTTCGGGCAGTGTAGGGGGTCGTGCTGGGGCTGGTGTTTTAGGGTTTAGGGCAGTGCAGTGGTTTTCGGGCAGTTTAGGCGGTCGTGCTGGGTCTGGTGTTTCAGGGTTTAGGGCAGTGCAGTGGTGTTCGGGCAATGTACGGGGTTGTGCTGGGGCTGGTGTTTCAGGGTTTAGGGCAGTGCAGTGGTGTTCGGGCAGTGTAGGGGTCGTGCTGGGGGTGGTGTTTCAGGGTTTAGGGCAGTGCAGTGGTGTTCGGGCAGTGTAGGGGGTCGTGCTGGGGCTGGTGTTTCATGGTTTAGGGCAGTGCAGTGGTGTTCGGGCAGTGTAGGGGTCGTGCTGGGGGTGGTGTTTCAGGGTTTAGGGCAGTGCAGTGGTGTTCGGGCAGTGTAGGTGGTCATGCTGGGGGTGGTGTTTCAGGGTTTAGGGCAGTGCAGTGGTGTACGGGCAGTGTAGGGTGTCTTGCTGGGGGTGGTGTTTCAGGGTTTAGGGCAGTGGTGTTCGGGCAGTGTAGGGGGTCTTGCTGGGGGTAGTGTTTCGGGGTTTAGGGCAGTGCAGTGGTGTTTGTGCAGTGTAGGGGGTCGTGCTGGGGGTGGTGTTTCAGGGTTTAGGGCAGTGCAGTAGTGTTCGGGCAGTGTAGGGGATCGTACAGGGGATGGTGTTTCAGGGTTTAGGGCAGTGCAGTGGTGTTCGGGCAGTGAAGGGGGTCGTGCTGGGGGTGGTGTTTCAGGGTTTAGGGCAGTGCAGTGGTGTTCGGGCAGTGTAGGGGGTCGTGCAGGGGGTGGTGTTTCAGGGTTTAGGGCAGTGCAGTGGTGTTCGGGCAGTGTAGGGGTCATGCTGGGGCTGGTGTTTCAGGGTTTAGGGCAGTGCAGTGGTGTTCGGGCAGTGTAGGGGGTCTTGCTGGGGGTGGTGTTTCAGGGTTTAGGGCAGTGGTGTTCGGGCAGTGTAGGGGGTCTTGCTGGGGGTGGTGTTTCAGGGTTTAGGGCAGTGCAGTGGTGTTCGGGCAGTGTAGGGGTCTTGCTGGGGGTAGTGTTTCAGGGTTTAGGGCAGTGCAGTGGTGTTCAGGCAGTGTAGGGGGTCTTGCTGGGGATAGTGTTTCAGGGTTTAGGGCAGTACAGTGGTGTTCGTGCAGTGTAGGGGTCGTGCTGGGGATGGTGTTTCAGGGTTTAGGGCAGTGCAGTAGTGTTCGGGCAGTGTAGGGGGTCGTGCTGGGGGTGGTGTTTCAGGGTTTAGGGCAGTGGTGTTCGGGCAGTGTAGGGGGTCTTGCTGGGGGTGATGTTTCAGGGTTTAGGGCAGTGCAGTGGTGTTCGGGCAGTGTAGGAGGTCTTGCTGGGGGTAGTGTTTCAGGGTTTAGGGCAGTGCAGTGGTGTTCAGGCAGTGTAAGGGTCATGCTGGGGGTGGTGTTTCAGGGTTTAGGGCAGTGCAGTGGTGTTCGGGCAGTGTAGGGGGTCGTGAAGGGGGTGGTGTTTCAGGGTTTAGGGCAGTGCAGTGGTGTTTGGGCAGTGTAGGGGGTCGTGCTAGGGTATGTGTTTCAGGGTTTAGGGCAGTGCAGTGGTGTTCGGGCAGTGTAGGGGTCGTGCAGGGGCTGGTGTTTCAGGGTTTAGGGCAGTGCAGTGGTGTTCGGGCAGTGTAGGGGGTCGTGCTGGGGGTAGTGTTTTAGGGTTTAGGGTAGTGCAGTGGTGCTTGTGTAGTGTAGGGGGTCGTGCTGGGGGTGGTATTTCAGGGTTTAGGGCAGTGCAGTAGTGTTCGGGCAGTGTAGGGGATCGTGCAGGGGTGGTGTTTCAGGGTTTAGGGCAGTGCAGTGGTGTTCGGGCAGTGAAGGGGTGGTGCTGGGGGTGGGGTTTCAGGGTTTAGGGCAGTGCAGTGGTGTTCGGGCAGTGTAGGGGGTCATGCAGGGGTGGTGTTTCAGGGTTTAGGGCAGTGCAGTGGTGTTCGGGCAGTGTAGGGGTCATGCTGGGGCTGGTGTTTCAGGGTTTAGGGCAGTGCAGTGGTGTTCGGGCAGTGTAGGGGGTCTTGCTGGGGGTGGTGTTTCAGGGTTTAGGGCAGTGGGGTTCGGGCAGGGTAGGGGGTGTTGCTGGGGGGGGTGTTTCAGGGTTTAGGGCAGTGCAGTGGTGTTCGGGCAGTGTAGGGGGTCTTGCTGGGGGTAGTGTTTCAGGGTTTAGGGCAGTGCAGTGGTGTTCAGGCAGTGTAGGGGGTCTTGCTGGGGGTAGTGTTTCAGGGTTTAGGGCACTGCAGTGGTGTTCGTGCAGTGTAGGGGGTCATGCTGGGGATGGTGTTTCAGGGTTTAGGGCAGTGCAGTAGTGTTCGGGCAGTGTAGGGGTCGTGCTGGGGGTGGTGTTTCAGGGTTTAGGGCAGTGGTGTTCGGGCAGTGTAGGGGGTCTTGCTGGGGGTGATGTTTCATGGTTTAGGGCAGTGCAGTGGTGTTCAGGCAGTGTAGGAGGTCTTGCTGGGGGTAGTGTTTCAGGGTTTAGGGCAGTGCAGTGGTGTTCGGGCAGTGTAGGGGGTCGTGAAGGGGTGGTGTTTCAGGGTTTAGGGTAGTGCAGTGGTGTTTGGGCAGTGTAGGGGGTCGTGAAGGGGTGGTGTTTCAGGGTTTAGGGCAGTGCAGTGGTGTTTGGGCAGTGTAGGGGGTCGTGCTAGGGTATGTGTTTCAGGGTTTAGGGCAGTGCAGTGGTGTTCGGGCAGTGTAGGGGGTAGTGCAGGGGCTGGTGTTTCAGGGTTTAGGGCAGTGCAGTGGTGTTCGGCAGTGTAGGGGGTCGTGCTGGGGGTAGTGTTTTAGGGTTTAGGGTAGTGCAGTGGTGCTTGTGTAGTGTAGGGGGTCGTGCTGGGGGTAGTGTTTTAGGGTTTAGGGTAGTGCAGTGGTGTTTGTGTAGTGTAGGGGTCATGTTTTAGGGTAGTGCAGAGGTGTTTGGGTAGTGTAGGGGTCGTGCTGGGGGTAGTGTTTTAGGATTTAGGTTAGTGCAGTGGTGTTTGGGTAGTGTAGGGGTCGTGCTGGGGGTAGTGTTTTAGGGTTTAAGGTAGTGCAGTGGTGTTTGTGTAGTGTAGGGGGTCGTGCTGGGGGTAGTGTTTTAGGTTTTAGGGTAGTGCAGTGGTGCTTGTGTAGTGTAGGGGGTCGTGCTGGGGGTAGTGTGTTAGGGTTTAGGGTAGTGCAGTGGTGTTTGTGTAGTGTAGGGGTCATGTTTTAGGGTAGTGCAGTGGTGTTTGGGTAGTGTAGGGGTCGTGCTGGGGGTAGTGTTTTAGGATTTAGGTTAGTGCAGTGGTGTTGGGGTAGTGTTTTAGGGTTTAGGGTAGTGCAGTGGTGTTTGTGTAGTGTAGGGGGTCATGCTGGGGGTAGTGTTTTAGGGTTTAGGATAGTGCAGTGGTGCTTGTGTAGTGTAGGGGGTCGTGCTGGGGGTGGTATTTCAGGGTTTAGGGCAGTGCAGTAGTGTTCGGGCAGTGTAGGGGATCGTGCAGGGGGTGGTGTTTCAGGGTTTAGGGCAGTGCAGTGGTGTTCGGGCAGTGAAGGGGGTCGTGCTGGGGGTGGTGTTTCAGGGTTTAGGGCAGTGCAGTGGTGTTCGGGCAGTGTAGGGGGTCATGCAGGGGTGGTGTTTCAGGGTTTAGGGCAGTGCAGTGGTGTTCGGGCAGTGTAGGGGTCATGCTGGGGCTGGTGTTTCAGGGTTTAGGGCAGTGCAGTGGTGTTCGGGCAGTGTAGGGGGTCTTGCTGGGGGTGGTGTTTCAGGGTTTAGGGCAGTGGTGTTCGGGCAGTGTAGGGGGTGTTGCTGGGGGTGGTGTTTCAGGGTTTAGGGCAGTGCAGTGGTGTTCGGGCAGTGTAGGGGGTCTTGCTGGGGGTAGTGTTTCAGGGTTTAGGGCAGTGCAGTGGTGTTCAGGCAGTGTAGGGGGTCTTGCTGGGGGTAGTGTTTCAGGGTTTAGGGCACTGCAGTGGTGTTCGTGCAGTGTAGGGGGTCGTGCTGGGGATGGTGTTTCAGGGTTTAGGGCAGTGCAGTAGTGTTCGGGCAGTGTAGGGGTCGTGCTGGGGGTGGTGTTTCAGGGTTTAGGGCAGTGGTGTTCGGGCAGTGTAGGGGGTCTTGCTGGGGGTGATGTTTCATGGTTTAGGGCAGTGCAGTGGTGTTCAGGCAGTGTAGGAGGTCTTGCTGGGGGTAGTGTTTCAGGGTTTAGGGCAGTGCAGTGGTGTTCGGGCAGTGTAGGGGGTCGTGAAGGGGGTGGTGTTTCAGGGTTTAGGGTAGTGCAGTGGTGTTTGGGCAGTGTAGGGGGTCGTGAAGGGGGTGGTGTTTCAGGGTTTAGGGCAGTGCAGTGGTGTTTGGGCAGTGTAGGGGGTCGTGCTAGGGTATGTGTTTCAGGGTTTAGGGCAGTGCAGTGGTGTTCGGGCAGTGTAGGGGGTAGTGCAGGGGCTGGTGTTTCAGGGTTTAGGGCAGTGCAGTGGTGTTCGGCAGTGTAGGGGGTCGTGCTGGGGGTAGTGTTTTAGGGTTTAGGGTAGTGCAGTGGTGCTTGTGTAGTGTAGGGGGTCGTGCTGGGGGTAGTGTTTTAGGGTTTAGGGTAGTGCAGTGGTGTTTGTGTAGTGTAGGGGTCATGTTTTAGGGTAGTGCAGAGGTGTTTGGGTAGTGTAGGGGGTCGTGCTGGGGGTAGTGTTTTAGGATTTAGGTTAGTGCAGTGGTGTTTGGGTAGTGTAGGGGTCGTGCTGGGGGTAGTGTTTTAGGGTTTAAGGTAGTGCAGTGGTGTTTGTGTAGTGTAGGGGGTCGTGCTGGGGGTAGTGTTTTAGGTTTTAGGGTAGTGCAGTGGTGCTTGTGTAGTGTAGGGGGTCGTGCTGGGGGTAGTGTGTTAGGGTTTAGGGTAGTGCAGTGGTGTTTGTGTAGTGTAGGGGTCATGTTTTAGGGTAGTGCAGTGGTGTTTGGGTAGTGTAGGGGGTCGTGCTGGGGGTAGTGTTTTAGGATTTAGGTTAGTGCAGTGGTGTTGGGGTAGTGTTTTAGGGTTTAGGGTAGTGCAGTGGTGTTTGTGTAGTGTAGGGGGTCATGCTGGGGGTAGTGTTTTAGGGTTTAGGATAGTGCAGTGGTGCTTGTGTAGTGTAGGGGGTCGTGCTGGGGTAGTGTTTTAGGGTTTAGGGTAGTGCAGTGGTGTTTTTGTAGTGTAGGGGGTCATGTTTTAAGATGCAACGCTCCAATACCTGACCAGTCTGCACTACATAAAACTGCAAAAAACTAAAAATAAAAAGTGTTTTGCACACTTTTGTCATTGGGCTATATGTGGGCTACATCTGGGTAATATTTGTGCTACATTTGGGCTCTTTTTTCACTGGTGGCCATCTTGGAAGACTTCTTTGTTATGAAGTTTCCTAATTTCCTCATTTACTGCAGTCTCCTCAGTAGGAAATGCTTTCAGTTTTTACTTTGATTCCATCAAGAAGGCATTCAGATGTGTCACACATTTGCCATAAATTCAGAATGTTATTATTCTAGTTGTTCATTAGATCACTGTAGTAAAGCTACTGCTCACCAAGGAGTTAACTGGAAGTCTACTGCTGGTATTGAAAGTGATTGTTTCAGTCTGCATGTGAGAATTTTCTAATGAAATAGAAGAGGATTTGAGATCTCACTTAAAACATGCACTAAATTTTCTTTTTGCAGCACTAACCATAATTTCTATGGCAAAATGAACCCCCTCATTTTGTTCCTTTTAAATTAAATGTTTTAAGTGTTACCAGTTTATTCCAATCAAGATGGCTTCAGGTGTGCCATACTTTTGTCATAAGTAAGGCTGTTAGCACTCTAGTTGTTCTTTAGAACACTCTGGGAAGCTGCAGTAGAACACAAAGGCATCAACTGACAGGCTGCTCCTGTTGAAATATAACAGGAAGATATTTGAGATCACACTTGAAACATGTCCTAATTTTTCTTTCTACAGCACTAACCATAATTTCTATGACAAAATGAACCCCATCATTTTGTTCCTTTTTAAATTAAATGTTTTAAGTGTTACCAGTTTATTCTAATCAAGATGGCTTCAGGTGTGCCATACTTTTGTCATAAGTAAGGCTGTTAGCACTCTAGTTGTTCTTTAGAACACTCTGGGAAGCTGCAGTAGAACACAAAGGCATCAACTGACAGGCTGCTCCTGTTGAAATATAACAGGAAGATATTTGAGATCACACTTGAAACATGTCCTAATTTTTCTTTCCAGAGCACTAACCATAATTTCTATGACAAGATGAACCCCATCATTTTGTTCTTTTTTAAATTAAATGTTTTAAGTGTTACCAGTTTATTCCAATCAAGATGGCTTCAGGTGTGCCATACTTTTGTCATAAGTAAGGCTGTTAGCACTCTAGTTGTTCTTTAGAACACTCTGGGAAGCTGCAGTAGAACACAAAGGAATCAACTGACAGTCTCTGCCCTTGTTGGATGTACATGTTTTACTGAGAATGTCAGACTTCATTCTCACATGACTGAGAAAGATAATGTGAATTTACAGAAAATATGCTCTCATTTTAGCTTCTGGGGCACCTTCCAAAACTGTATGGGACAAGCATGTGAAAATAGTTTTCTCTCAAACATGATTCATGATATCCCAGCAGAAGGTTTTTCAACGGGTAAAATCACCTTAGAACACACCACAATTCCTGAAATTAGTATGGTACCATCAACAAATGAATTCTAATGTAACTAAAGTCTGTTATCACCCTTTATAGTTCTCCTTTTGGTAACCCTCAAAATCTTCGATTCACTACAATGCATTTCAATGGTACTATCATTTATATTGGTCCCAAGATGGCTGCCAGCAATTCCAGGATGAAGTGCTGACAGCCAATCAGATCTCACGATGACATGTGTGGTTAGGCTCCGCCCAGATATATATGTGTTTTTACTTTTGATTTTCTCAGCAACTACTGAACGGATTTACACCATTTAACAAAAAGGGTTCTTTTGAACCAAGAACTACCTCTTTGCCAAATTTGGTGTAATTCCGTTCAGCAGTTCGAGCTGTAGCCTGCATAAAGTTTCCTATGGGAAATTGATTTTTGACTCTTATTTTTTAATTTCTCGCAACTACTGAACGGATTTACACCATTTAACAAAAGGGTTCTTTCTGAACCAAGAACTACCTCTTTGCCAAATTTGGTGTAATTCCGTTCAGCAGTTCGGGCTGTAGCCATGTCTAAAGTTTCCTATGGGAAAATGAATAGGGAAAACACGTTTGGGACCCCCTTTTTCTCGGCCCCGCTTGACGAATCACCCTGAGACTTTCAGGGTAGGAGCGGACCGGAGCGGGCCATAAAGTTTGAAAATTTCGCGAAGATTCGTCAACCGACGCAAGAGTTATTTCAAATAGAATGTCGCGGATTTCCTATGGAAAATAGGTCCTAACTATAACTATCTACTGGCGACCGCCAGTAGATAATATATATATATATATATATATATATTATCTACTGGCGGTCACCAGTAGATAGTTATAGTTAGGACCTTTATCCATAGGAAATCCGCAACATTCTATTTGAAATAACTCTTGCGCCGGTTGACGAATCTTCGCGAAAGCTTCCAACTTGTTGGGGCGCTCCGCTCCTACCCTGAAAGTCTCGGGTTGATTCGTCAAGCGGGGCCGAGAAAAAGGGGGTCCCAAAACGCGTTTTCTCCGTTTTTTCCATGTTAATTCCCATAGGAAATTTTAGCCACAGCTACAGCTCGAACTGCTGAACGGAATTACACCAAATTTTGCAAAAAGGTAGCGCTTGGTTCAGAAAGCGACCTTTTTTTAAATGGTGTAAATCCGTTCAGTAGTTACGGAGAAATTAAAAATAAGAGTGAACAAATCGATTTCCCATAGGAAACTTTATGCAAGGCTACAGCAAAACTGCTGAACGGAATTACACCAAATTTGGCAAAAAGGTAGTGCTTGGTTCAGAAAGCACCCTTTTTAAAAATGGTGTAAATCCGTTCAGTAGTTGCTGAGAAAATCCAAAATAAATGTTTCGATATTTAGAGGCACGGAGGATCCGCGCACCCTCCCGACCACGAGCTGCATGCTAATTGGCTGTCAACACTCCAAACCAGGAAGTGTTGGCAGCCATCTTATCCCTCGGTAGAACCGAGGGACAAGAAAAGACAAAAACAAGGGCGCAAAACGCAAAAAGGGGGCAGGGTAGACACACCCTGACCCCCTAGCCCTGCTCAGGGGGTCCTACAAGGACCCTCAGGGCACAAAGAAACATTTTTTTTTTTTAAATCGGCAGAAAACGCGCTGGGTGCGCGGATCCTGCCGATAAAAAAAAAAACCAAAGCGCGGGCTCCAGCGCTTCTGGTTAATTGGCCCCGGGTGGGCCAAGTCCCGGGGGCATGCGGGGCTTTAATTATTAATTATATGGGGGGCCTCTAAGGCCCCCAAGCCCTGGGGACTGCCACCCCCGGGGCTTTAAAGAAAATGGTGCGGGAGGGCTCTGAGCCCTCCCGCAGCCCCGGGACCCCCACCCCCTGGGGCTTCTTTTTTTATTAAATCACCTGTGTGGGGGCTCCAGCCCCCACACGCCCGGGACCGCCACCTCCCGGGGCACTAACAAATTTAAAATGGGGGTCCGTTTTGGACCCCGAAGCCCCGGGGACCACCACCTCCACGGGGCTTTGCAGATGTGGGAGAGGGGGCCATTGATGGCCCTGGGGACCGCCACCCCCAGGGCCGGCTCCTGCAGTGTCCCGGAGTGCCTACCCCCGGGACACTGCTGTTTGCAATGGCAGGACGGGAGCCTCGCGGCTCCCGTCCTGTCATTGCAAACTGCTTTGCTTCATTGAAGCAAAGAAGATTGCTTTTCCACATGGGGAGCTGCATGTCAGCAGCTCCCCATGTGGAAAAGCAATGCCAGCTCCCGTAGGACGCGGGGAGCCGGCGGGACTGTGGGGGGATTGGGGACCCCCCCACGGTCCCCAACGGAGAGAGCCAGCCCTGGGGGATCGGGTCCCCGGGGCAAGTAGTGGCCCGGGAGGGGGGCCACGCGGCCCCCCTCCCCCCGGAAAAAAAATAAAATAAATAAATAAAGGCTTGCCCCGGGGGATGGGGTCCCCGGGGCAAAAGGAGGCCTGAGGAGGGGGGCCATGCAGCCCCCCTCCTTAAAAAAATAATAAGAGTGGCCATGCCCCGGGGGATGGGGTCCCCGGGGCCGGAATCGGCCACGGAGGGGGGCCACGTGGCCCCCTTCCCGTTTTTTTTTTTTTTAAAAAGGGGTAAGGCCCTGGGGGATGGGGTCCCCAGGGCCCAAAAAAAGGAAAAAGGGAAAAGGGGCCACACTGCCCCCCTTGGAAAAAAAAAAAAAAAACATCGGGCCGCAGGCCCCGCCCCCTTCCTTTACCACTCTGCAAACGCGCCCCCTGGCCAGTATGCGCCAGGGGGCTGCGTTGCAGAGAGGTGTTCTGAGGCCACGCCCCTTTTTACACCTCTCTGCAACGCAGCTCTGTGGCGCTTACTGGAGGTACCTGGTGGGATAGTTGGACCCCAGGGACCCTCAGGATTCAAGGGGACTTAATCCCCCAACTTAAAACGCGCCACGGGGCGTGTTTGCACAGTGGTGAAGGGAGGGGGCGGGGCTTCAGGTGACATGTGTGCAAATAGGCCCCGTGGCGCGTTTAAAGATGGGGAATTAAATCCCCTTCAATCCTGAGGGTCCCTGGGGGCCAACTAGCCCACCAGGTACCTCCAGTAAGCGCCACAGAGCTGCGTTGCAGAGTGTTATAAAAAGGGGCGTGGCCTCTGAACACCTCTCTGCAACGCAGCTCTCTGGCGCATACTGGAGGTATCTGGTGGGCCAGTTGGCCCCTAGGGACCCTCGGGATTGAGGAGGAATTAATTCTCCAATTTAAAACGCGCCACAGGGCGTGTTTGCAGACATGTCACCTCAGGCCCCAGCCCCTTCCTTCACCATTGTGCAAATATTCCTCTAAAATCAGCCGAACTACGAATTCCAATTTACTCACCTGTTATCAGGAGAGACCTCAGTGCTGCATCTTTCAGCCCAGTACTGATCCTGAAAAGTAATTTTAACCGTACTTACAAGTAACTTGAATTTCCTTCCATAGGATATCATTGCCTGCTTTTTGCTGAAAAAGTTTCTAAGTGTCGATTTTTGAAACATACAAATATTCCTCTAAAATCAGCAGAACTACGAATTCCGATTTACTCACCTGTTATCAGGAGAGACCTCAGTGCTGCATCTTTCAGCCCAGTACTGATCTTGAAAAGTAATTCTAACCGTACTTACCAGTAACTTGAATTTCCTTCCATAGGATAACATTGACTGGTTTCACTTGGAAATTCTTCTAAGTGTGGAGTTTTGGAACTTTATAATATTCATCTAAAATCAGCTGAACTACGAATTCCGATTTACTCACCTGTTATCAGGAGAGAACCCAGTGCTGCATCTTTCAGCCCAGTACTGATCCTGAAAAGTAATTTTAACCGTACTTACCAGTAACTTGAATTTCCTTCCATAGGATATCATTGCCTGCTTTTTGCTGAAAAAGTTTCTAAGTGTCGATTTTTGAAACATACAAATATTCCTCTAAAATCAGCAGAACTACGAATTCCGATTTACTCGCCTGTTATCAGGAGAGACCTCAGTGCTGCATCTTTCAGCCCAGTACTGATCCTGAAAAGTAATTCTAACCGTACTTACCAGTAACTTGAATTTCCTTCCATAGGCTAACATTGACTGGTTTCACTTGGAAATTCTTCTAAGTGTGGAGTTTTGGAACTTTATAATATTCCTCTAAAATCAGCTGAACTACGAATTCCAATTTACTCACCTGTTATCAGGAGAGACCTCAGTGCTGCATCTTTCAGCCCAGTACAGATCCTGAAAAGTAATTCTAACCGTACTTACCAGTAACTTGAATTTCCTTCCATAGGCTAACATTGACTGGTTTCACTTGGAAATTCTTCTAAGTGTTGAGTTTTGGAACTTTATAATATTCCTCTAAAATCAGCTGAACTACGAATTCCGATTTACTCACCTGTTATCAGGAGAGAACCCATTGCTGCATCTTTTAGCCCAGCACTGACCCTGAAAAGTAATTATAACCGTACTTACCATTAACTTGAATTTCCTTCCATAGGCTAACATTGACTGGTTTCACTTGGAAATTCTTCTAAGTGTGGAGTTTTGGAACTTTATAATATTCCTCTAAAATCAGCTGAACTACGAATTCCGATTTACTCACCTGTTATCAGGAGAGACCTCAGTGCTGCATCTTTCAGCCCAGTACAGATCCTGAAAAGTAATTCTAACCGTACTTACCAGTAACTTGAATTTCCTTCCATAGGCTAACATAGACTGGTTTCACTTGGAAATTCTTCTAAGTGTTGAGTTTTGGAACTTTATAATATTCCTCTAAAATCAGCTGAACTACGAATTCCAATTTACTCACCTGTTATCAGGAGAGACCTCAGTGCTGCATCTTTTAGCCCAGTACTGATCCTGAAAAGTAATTCTAACCGTACTTACCAGTAACTTGAATTTCCTTCCATAGGCTAACACTGACTGGTTTCACTTGGAAATTCTTCTAAGTGTGGAGTTTTGGAACTTTATAATATTCCTCTAAAATCAGCTGAACTACGTAATTCCAATTTACTCACCTGTTATCAGGAGAGACCTCAGTGCTGCATCTTTCAGCCCAGTACAGATCCTGAAAAGTAATTCTAACCGTACTTACCAGTAACTTGAATTTCCTTCCATAGGCTAACATTGACTGGTTTCACTTGGAAATTCTTCTAAGTGTTGAGTTTTGGAACTTTATAATATTCCTCTAAAATCAGCTGAACTACGAATTCCGATTTACTCACCTGTTATCAGGAGAGAACCCAGTGCTGCATCTTTTAGCCCAGCACTGACCCTGAAAAGTAATTCTAACCGTACTTACCAGTAACTTGTATTTCCTTCCACAGGAATCCATTGTCTGGTTTTCAGCAGAAAAGTTTCAGTGTCGATTTTCACAAACTACAAATATTCCTTAAAAATCGCCTGTATGACTTAAACGCATTCTTTCAACTGTTTACAGGAGATGCACCAGTGCTGGTTCCAGGATCCACCAGGGAGTAAGAAAAAGTAACGATAACACTACTTACCTGCTAAGTGAATTTCCTCCCATAGGATAACATTGGTGATTTTATGTGAAAAAGTTTCTAAGTGCCAACTTTTAAAATACAATAATATTCCTTAAAAATCAGTACTGTAACCAAAACGCTTTTACTCAACTGTTTACAGGAGATGTCCCAGGACTGAATCTAGGATCCAGTCCTGTGGTTAGAAAAGTAATCCATAAAGTAACTAATTGCATTTAACTAGAAAATTCACATTGAGCTCAATGTTGCATTGTGTTTGAAATTGTGTTGCCCATTGCAACAACTGTAACTACTGTACTTAAAAGTCTATTGCCTATTTGCAAAGAATTAAACTAAAGTAATTCATTCTGAGAAAGTATATTTTGTAATGTAATGTATAATGTAATTACAATGTAATTAAAAAATAAATAGTTTAAAAAAATGTAGAAAATCAGTATCAAAAAATAAAGATAACAATTAATACATTTAAAAATTGTCATTTACAAAACCTTGGAAATTCACTGAAAAAAACCATAGGTTTCAGACATGTTATAGTTAGGAATTGTCATTTAAAAAACCTTTGAAATTCACTGAAAAAACCATAGGTTTCAGGCACGTTATAGTTAGAAATTAGCATTTAAAAACCTTTGAAATTCACTGAAAAACCATAGGTTTCAGGCACGTTATAGTTAGAAATTAGCATTTAAAAAACCTTTGAAATTCACTGAAAAAACCATAGGTTTTAGGGACAGTTATAGTTAGTTGGACATTGCACTCGTACAAAACCCGTGAAATTCCCCGTTATAGTTAGTTCAGCTAACTATAACTCGCGCCCCCGCAATGCACTGCTGATGACGTCACATATTACATCACTCATGACATGGTCAGTGACATCACTGATGACATCACTGATGACATCTCAAATGACATCACTGATGACATCATTGATGACATCATCCACCTGATAATCTGATGCACCACCTCACACCCTAATATAACCTTTGATACACCCATTCTAAATTACAGACTGCCATTCGCAAAACCATAGACACTCCAACACCAATAACTACATACCCACTCACTGATTCTTAGGTCTACACACACATCCAACTCACTCACCCGTACAGTCACTCATACTTACGGTCACTCAGTACAGGACTAGCATATGCACTCATTCTCCTATATAGACACTCAAACACTGCCACTCATCCATAGAGGTACTCACACACCTAGTCAGTCATGCAAATAATTAAACACACTGCCATTTACTCACCTATACAGTTATACACACACCAGCTCACTTACTCATACAAATACTAGCATATTCTTACGCTCTTATACAATCACTGATACAAGCACACACTCATCCATACAGTCACTCTCACAATCACACACTCTCGCTTATAGCTATTTATATACTCCAACACACATATATACTGCCTTTCACATATGTAGTTACTCACACATGTACCACTGGGACATACATTCACTCACTAACACACTCTTAAACACACCCACCCATACAGTCTATCACAGATGCACTCTTGAAACCATCCACCCAGTGAATCACCCACTCACACATCTATGCACAGAGTCGTACACACCCCACCCACACAAACACTCAGGCACCCATACAGATACTCAGACAACCAATCAATAACTCATATAGACACTCATGTAGCTATTCACAAACCCATGCAGCCACTTACACAGCAACAGATAGACGGATTCAGACATTCACCCAGTTTAGTCACTAACCCATGCATTCAGTAAGATACGTTTAATCACTCACTTATAGAGTTAGTCACGCACCTACTAAATCATCCATACAGACACTTATACACCCACTCATTCTTCAATACGCCTTTCCCTATATATTAAAAATATTTAAACTTTACAGAAACACACAGTCACTGCATCATGTCATCAGTGATGTCATTTGAGATGTCATCAGTGATGTCACTGACCATGTCATGAGTGATGTAATATGTGACGTCATCAGCAGTGCATTCCGGGGGCGCGAGTTATAGTTAGCTGAACTAACTATAACGGGGGAATTTCACGGGTTTTGTACGAGTGCAATGTCCAACTAACTATAACTGTCCCTAAAACCTATGGTTTTTTCAGTGAATTTCAAAGGTTTTTTAAATGCAAATTTCTAACTATAACGTGTCTGAAACCTATGGTTTTTCAGTGAATTTCAAAGGTTTTTTAAATGCTAATTTCTAACTATAACGTGCCTGAAACCTATGGTTTTTTCAGTGAATATATATATATATATATAACGTCGTTCCGTCGCCAACAGGATTACTCCAAAACACGGACACGGACCCAATGATAAGTACTAGCAATGTTGTTTTATTGCTCCGTCGCCATTACGCGTTTCTGCTTGTCCGGGCCTTGATCACATGAAATGGCAAGTTCAGTTTCATTCTATTTTTAAAGTGACAGGTGCATAGTAAAGTGTAACACGTGACAATGAAATCCATATACATAAAAGAGCATAAAAAACGAGAATACTTGGATAAAATGACACGTCAGTATTCTGTTTATGCAATTCTTGTCGATTTAAAATGAATATATATCTCCATCCTCAATAACACAGTGGCTTTATGCAGGATGTTGATAAAATATCACACATAGCATTGTTTCAAAAAACGGGATTGCCATAAAATATGCCCATATTACGTCACTAGCATATCATACACTTAAAAACATAGTATAACCATAAGGACACATTTAAAGTTCAGTTTACGAGGAATTGATTTGCCTAATAATTATGTTTCCTAATATGTTTCTGGTTGTGCAGACTTTGAAAGTGCTGTAGTGCAACGTAAAAAGTGCCAAACTTATATAGAACTTAAAATCGCCTGTTACATATTAATTTTCTCCGTTTGTGTTGGATATATTTTTCCAAATTGCTGTTTCTCAAATAATAAACATATATGCGGGGAATCATTAAATTTTTGTCCCTAGCCAATCTCATGTACAGTGAAATAAAGATATGAATACCCGATGAATCAATATTTCAACAATTGCTGGATTGAATTTGTTATGGGTTTGTGAAAACCTATGCCAATATAAATAAGTTTAAATATATAAATATATAAATACATAAATATATATAGTAATCTCCATTTAGTAAAATCTACAATATATAAAATCATATAAATATAACTTCAAAATTGTAAAATTACTAAAATTGAATAAAATCATATCATTTATATCTGCACAAGCCCCCATATAGTTTTTTTAATAGAAACGAGGTCCTAACTATAACAACCTACTGGCAACCGCCAGTAGGTAATATATATATATATATATATATATATATATATATATATATATTACAACCACAGTTTTCGTCAACCAACTGCCGCTCACTCCTGGGTGGGTGCTACCGCAAAGCGATGACGAACCGCTAATACTGCTGCCCAACTCCTTCGTCCATACAAAGGTACGCGGTGTACTCGCGAGTTGTTTTTTTCGATATTAATGTTACAAAACCACCATAGCTGACAAACGCGTTTCGGCCATACGGCCTTTGTCAATGTCAGCGTGCATATCTTCATTAACCCATTATATACATTGTGTAACATGATTCACTTGAAAACGGCCTTGTACTACTTCTCTTTAGCTTACATTGAAATCGAGAAAGGACTTTACACAATTGCCGTAATCATGGCGGCCATCTTTAAATATGCTATTATAACAAAGTATTCTATATCTCAACTTGATATAATACCAATACAATACATTTGTTGCTGTACCCAAATGATATAATCACAGATCATTATTTCCATTTTTATATCCTACATAGGCAATTCCCTCGATACAATTTTAAGTAATTGATATTTCATAAAAACAAAATAATGTATAAAGGATCTTTGCAGATGACAAACATCTATTTGCCCTCTTAAAAAATCATTATCATACAATCGATACATTTGTCAGTCTTTGTGTTTTGCCCTGAATGGGCGATTATATTGACTGCTTAAATATACTCCTGGATAAACTCATTTGGGCAAATCTCAAGATGTACAAGTTTCTCATTTCAACAATCATCATCTATTGCTTAATAGCCCTATTATATATAAAGTCCATTAATTAAATCCATCAACCTTACAATAAAAATACCTAATTCTTAATTCCTAGTGAAAATATAAAAGGGAAGGGGAGGGGGCACACGCTATTCTGCTAATTAAGCGATTCTCCATTATTAGCTATCTTCATGATTCAACTCTATCCAACATGTACCCATAATTCCTCTTCACTATTGAAGCCATATGGGGCTAATGTTCTCAGTTCCACAATATACCTTGACTCCAATTGTCGTAGGGTCTTGACCCTGTCACCTCTTCTTTCTTTGATCTGTACATGATCAATACAGAAAAAGCTAAGCAATTTACTGTCACTTTGATGATGTGTTGCAAAGTGCCTGGCGACGGGGTAGTTCTTATCCCTGTTCGTTATCGCCCGCATGTGTTCCAGAACTCTTTTCTTTGCTTGATGTACCGTGCTTCCCACATAAAGTAGATTGCACGGACACATCAAGCAATAAACTACAAATTCTGTATTACAGTTGAGTAGTTTTAAAATCATTTTCTTAGATTTTCTCCCTGGAACTGGGTATTCCTTAACCTTCACACTTTTTTTGCAGGCTTTGCAATTGAGACAGGGATAGAAACCTCTTATTTCTGAAGCACCCTTATTTTTGTTGTCAAAGTGGCTGTGGACTAATAGATCTTTTAGGGATGTGTTTTTCCTATAAGTAATACTTGGATATTCAGGAAGTTTGTTACCTATAACTGCATCTGCTTTTAAGATATTCCAATGTTTTGTCACTATCCTACGGATCTCTGTACAGTCAGTAGAATATGTCAAAATCAACCTTGTTACTTTATCCTGTTTTGTATCTGTTTTCTTGTTTAAAAGTTCTTCTCTGGTTTTTTTATCTGCTCTGTCGGTTGCTATTCTTAATGTTTTTTGAGGATAACCTCTTGCGTTGAAGCGTTGAAGTGCTTCTTTTTTTGCTACTTCATAACTTTCACCAATGGTACTGTTAAGTTTTATTCTAAGTAGTTCCCCATAGGGGATGCTATCCACTAAACATTTAGGATGCTGACTTCAATAGTGAAGGACTGCATTGCCCGCAGTCGGCTTGCGATACAGTTTTGTCATTAATTGTTTGTCCTTCACATATACTAACAGGTCCAGAAATGCTACTTAAGAGTGACTCATATTGCTAGTAAATTGCAGGTTAAAGGGGTTAGTATTTAGTATCCTTAGGTAAATCTCAAAATCCTGTTTGGTCCCTCGCCAGACAATAAAAATATCGTCTATATAACGTGTCCAAATGGCTACTTTTTGTGCCCAAACTTCATTGGTCCCAGCCCAGGCCATGTGCTTCTCCCACCAGCCCACAAATAAATTCGCGTAACTGGGGGCGAAGCATGTGCCCATCGCTGTACCCTGCCTTTGAATATACAGCTGGTCTCCAAATAAAAAAATGTTGTTGTTTAGACAAAATGACATAAATTGCAGGATCATTGTATTATGCTCCGCATATTTCAACGGTCTGGTCTTCAAAAACATGTTCACTGCTTCTATGCCCTGTGTATGGTTGATACTTGTGTATAGACTTGAGATATCAAGGGTAACCAAGTGGAATTCATCTTCCCATGGAATTTCAGCTATTGTTTTTATAAAATCTGTACTGTCTTTAACATATGATACCAAGTCATACACAAATGGACTTAACACTGTATTTACTAACATTGATGTATTCTCTAGAAGACTACCTCTTGAGGACACGATCGGGCGTCCTGGAGGTTTGTTTTTATCTTTGTGGAGTTTTGGGATATGATAGAATGTGGGGGTTATCGGATGTTCTACTTTTATGAATTCATATTCATCTTGATGGAGTATCCCCCTATCCCTCCACATAGTTATCATTTGATAAAAATTCAAAATACTGTCATTGTACTGTCTCTTAGTGATTTTAATGTAACATGTTTTGTCACTTAATTGTCTCATCGCCTCCTCTTGGTATGACGATTTATCCTGTACAACGACATTTCCACCTTTATCCGATGGTTTGATTTCGATTGACATGTCTTCTTGTAATGTTTTTATAGCATCTCGTTGTTTCTTGCTTATATTTTGTGGCAATGTTTTTCTTTCAGTGTGTGCAGACCTTAATTTGTCTAGATCTTTAATGATCACCTCATGGAAACTGTCGATCATGTCAAAAGCTGTTTTAGGAATAAATTTTGATTTCTTTTGAGATTGCTTGTAGCTCCTACTTGGGGAAAATCAATTTGTTCCAAAATTCCTGTCCCTCTTCTAATGTTACTCCCTGCAATGTGTCTGATTCATGGCCCAATTCATGTAGAGTTCTTAATGTTGTCAAATCCTCTACTGTTAAAATATCTGTGGATACAGTAGGTCTCTCTATATTTTCGGTAGATCTTCCGGCTCTACCCGAGAACATCTTTCTCAGCTTTAATTTCCGAATGAAGTGATACAAATCTATTCTAGTCTGAACATAATCCCATTTCGTTGTCGGACAGAAAGTAAGCCCTTTTCTAAGAACTTGTTTTTCAGCTTTCGTGAGATGCCTCGATGAAAGATTTACAACTGTTAAATCATTTGTTACTTTCTGAAGGCTCCCCTCTTGCTCCTCGTCACTCTGGGGGTATACTGTTGTTTTCCTTCTTTTGTTGCTCTGTCTGGTTTTCCTTTTTCTTGTTCTGGAGGTTTTGATCTTTGGGGATTTTGTCTCCATGATTGTTGTATGACTTCGTATTCTTGGGGAAAATTTATTCTGCCACCAGGATTTTCCGATGTTCTGCCACTCCCTCCTTCCGTTTCAGACTGATCCGTTTCAATTTCGGATTCTGAGGTGTTTCTCATATTCGTTACACCCATCTTGTTCTTAGCTTCCTGTATAGTTTTGCGTGGCTGATCGAATTTCTTCGCAAAGGTTAACACTCTCCCAGTCTCGTAGTCATATTGATCTCTAGCGAATTTGTCATGTTTCCGCTGTCTTATCACCTCCTCATATTTTACCAATCGTGACTTCATCTGTTGTCTTAAATTTTCTGCCATTTCTTTCGCAGAGTCTTGTGCAATAAGATCTTCAAGTCTTTTTATCTCCTCCAATAATTTACTGCGATCACTTATGGCATATTTAATCAAGTTTTCAACCATTCCCTTAGCTGAATTAGTAGTATGTTCGGCCCATTCTGCCAATAAATTCGGGTCCGCGTTCTCGTATGAGGGTACTGTATAAATCCGGAGACCTCTTGGAATTCGTTCTACTTCCAATTATCGACGCAGAGATGTTGCCTCCCACCATTTTCGCACCTCTTTTTCGTATGTTTTTTCCAGAGCACTAAAAAGACCTTTCAAAGTACTTGGGGTTGTATTTCCTCCTTGTGTATTTCTTCCCCCACGGCTCTCATTCGGGTTCACTGTGAAAATTGAAGCTGCAGCCTCCAACCGCTCCTCTTCACTGAACATTTTAGGAATTTAATATGGTGGATAATTTTCAATTAATAGTAGCTGTCGCACTGTTCCTGTGCTTTTCAGCGTTTTATTTCACTCTAGAACGAATTCCAAGAGGTCTCCGGATTTATACAGTACCCTCATACGAGAACCCGGACCCGAATTTATTGGCAGAATGGGCCGAACATACTACTAATTCAGCTAAGGGAATGGTAGAAATCTTGATTAAATATGCCATAAGTGATCGCAGTAAATTATTGGAGGAGATAAAAAGACTTGAAGATCTTATTGCACAAGACTCTGCGAAAGAAATGGCGGAAAATTTAAGACAACAGATGAAGTCACGATTGGTAAAATATGAGGAGGTGATAAGACGGCGTAAACATGACAAATTCGCTAGAGATCAATATGACTACGAGACTGGGAGAGTGTTAACCTTTGCGAAGAAATTCGATTAGCCACGCAAAACTATACAGGAAGCTAAGAATAAGATGGGTGTAACGAATATGAGAGACACCTCAGAATCCGAAATTGAAATGGATCAGTCTGAAACGGAAGGAGGAAGTGGCAGAACATCGGAAAATCCTGGTGGCAGAATAAATTTTCCCCAAGAATACGAAGTCATACAACAATCATGGAGACAAAATCCCCAAAGATCAACCTCCAGAACAAGAAAAGGAAAACCAGACGGAGCAACAAAAGAAGGAAAACAACAGTATACCCCCAGAGTGACGAGGAGCAAGAGGGGAGCCTTCAGAAAGTAACAAATGATTTAACAGTTGTAAATCTTTCATCGAGGCATCTCACGAAAGCTGAAAAACAAGTTCTTAGAAAAGGGCTTACTTTCTGTCCGACAACGAAATGGGATTATGTTCAGACTAGAATAGATTTGTATCACTTCATTCGGAAATTAAAGCTGAGAAAGATGTTCTCGGGTAGAGCCGGAAGATCTACCGAAAATATAGAAAGACCTACTGTATCCACAGATATTTTAACAGTAGAGGATTTGACAACATTAAGAACTCTACATGAATTGGGACATGAAACAGACACATTGCAGGGAGTAACATTAGAAGAGGGACAGGAATTTTTGGAACAAATTGATTTTCCCCAAGTAGGAGCTACAAGCAATCTCAAAAAGAAATCAAAATTTATTCCTAAAACAGCTTTTGACATGATCGACAGTTTCCACGAGGTGATCATTAAAGATCTAGACAAATTAAGGACTGCACACACTGAAAGAAAAACATTGCCACAAAATATAAGCAAGAAACAACGAGATGCTATAAAAACATTACAAGAAGACATGTCAATCGAAATCAAACCATCGGATAAAGGTGGAAATGTCGTTGTACAGGATAAATCGTCATACCAAGAGGAGGCGATGAGACAATTAAGTGACAAAACATGTTACATTAAAATCACTAAGAGACAGTACAATGACAGTATTTTGAATTTTTATCAAATGATAACTATGTGGAGGGATAGGGGGATACTCCATCAAGATGAATATGAATTCATAAAAGTAGAACATCCGATAACCCCCACATTCTATCATATCCCAAAACTCCACAAAGATAAAAACAAACCTCCAGGACGCCTGATCGTGTCCTCAAGAGGTAGTCTTCTAGAGAATACATCAATGTTAGTAAATACAGTGTTAAGTCCATTTGTGTATGACTTGGTATCATATGTTAAAGACAGTACAGATTTTATAAAAACAATAGCTGAAATTCCATGGGAAGATGAATTCCTCTTGGTTACCCTTGATATCTCAAGTCTATACACAAGTATCAACCATGCACAGGGCATAGAAGCAGTGAACATGTTTTTGAAGACCAGACCGTTGAAATATGCGGAGCATAATACAATGATCCTGCAATTTGTGTCATTTTGTCTAAACAACAACATTTTTTTATTTGGAGACCAGCTGTATATTCAAAGGCAGGGTACAGCGATGGGCACGTGCTTCGCCCCCAGTTACACAAATTTATTCATGGGCTGGTGGGAGAAGCACGTGGCCTGGGATGGGACCAATGAAGTTTGGGCACAAAAAGTAGCCATTTGGACACGTTATATAGACGATATTTTTATTGTCTGGCGAGGGTCCAAACAGGATTTTGAGATTTACCTAAGGATACTAAATACTAACCCCTATAACCTGCAATTTACTAGCAATATGAGTCACTCTGAAGTAGCGTTTCTGGACCTGTTAGTATATGTGAAGGACAAACAATTAATGACAAAACTGTATCGCAAGTCGACTGCGGGCAATGCAGTCCTTCACTATTCAAGTCAGCATCCTAAATGTTTAGTGGATAGCATCCCCTATGGGGAACTACTTAGAATAAAACGTAACAGTACCATTGGTGAAAGTTATGAAGTTGCAAAAAAGAAGCACTTCAACGCTTCAACGCAAGAGGTTATCCTCAAAAAACATTAAGAATAGCAACCGACAGAGCACATAAAAAACCCAGAGAAGAACTTTTAAACAAGAAAACAGATACAAAACAGGATGAAGTAACAAGGTTGATTTTGACATATTCTACTGACTCTACAGAGATCCGTAGGATAGTGACAAAACATTGGAATATCTTAAAAGCAGATGCAGTTATAGGTAACAAACTTCCTGAATATCCAAGTATTACTTATAGGAAAAACACATCCCTAAAAGATCTATTAGTCCACAGCCACTTTGACAACAAAAATAAGGGTGCTTCAGAAATAAGAGGTTTCTATCCCTGTCTCAATTGCAAAGCCTGCAAAAAAAGTGTGAAGGTTAAGGAATACCCAGTTCCAGGGAGAAAATCTAAGAAAATGATTTTAAAACTACTCAACTGTAATACAGAATTTGTAGTTTATTGCTTGATGTGTCCGTGCAATCTACTTTATGTGGGAAGCACGGTACATCAAGCAAAGAAAAGAGTTCTGGAACACATGCGGGCGATAACGAACAGGGATAAGAACTACCCCGTCGCCAGGCACTTTGCAACACATCATCAAAGTGACAGTAAATTGCTTAGCTTTTTCTGTATTGATCATGTACAGATCAAAGAAAGAGGAGGTGACAGGGTCAAGACCCTACGACAATTGGAGTCAAGGTAAATTGTGGAACTGAGAACATCACCCCATATGGCCTCAATAGTGAAGAGGAATTATGGGTACATGTTGGATAGAGTTGAATCATGAAGATAGCTAATAATGGAGAATCGCTTAATTAGCAGAATAGCGTGTGCCCCCTCCCCTTCCCTTTTATATTTTCACTGAACTAGGAATTAAGAATTAGTATTTTTATTGTAAGGTTGATGGATTTAATTAATGGACTTTATATATAATAGGGCTATTAAGCAATAGATGATGATTGTTGAAATGAGAAATTTGTACATCTTGAGATTTGCCCAAATGAGTTTATCCAGGAGTATATTTAAGCAGTCAATATAATCGCCCATTCAGGGCAAAATACAAAGACTGACAAATGTATTGATTGTATGGTAATGATTTTTAAGAGGGCAAATAGATGTTTGTCATCTGCAAAGATCCTTTATACATTATTTTGTTTTTATGAAATATCAATTACTTAAAATTGTATCGAGGGAATTGCCTATGTAGGATATAAAAATGGAAATAATGATCTGTGATTATATCATTTGGGTACAGCAACAAATGTATTGTATTGGTATTATATCAAGTTGAGATATAGAATACTTTGTTATAATAGCATATTTAAAGATGGCCGCCATGATTACGGCAATTGTGTAAAGTCCTTTCTCGATTTCAATGTAAGCTAAAGAGAAGTAGTACAAGTCCGTTTTCGAGTGAATCATGTTACACAATGTATATAATGGGTTAATGAAGATATGCACGCTGACATTGACAAAGGCCGTATGGCCGAAACGCGTTTGTCAGCTATGGTGGTTTTGTAACATTAATATAGAAAAAAACGACTCGCGAGTACACCGTGTACCTTTGTATGGACGAAGGAGTTGGGCAGCCATATATATATATATATATATAAATTAACATGCAGGGCATACAAAAAGACTTTTAAAAATTAAAATTTAAAATGTAATAAGAATAATATGATTGCAGATTATAGATCAATTAAAACGACACCCAGCTTAAATCCTCATGTGATCAAGACCCCACAGGGGTCGAAAAGCTTAATTACTGCTGGTTTGTAGAGCGGAACATTAAACAGCTCACCTGCACAGAATCGTGGTCCGTGCTCTATTTCTTGTTGGCAGACTGAGTGATGGTGGAGTACTCTTGATATATATATAAATTGCCACATGTATATTATACATGTTTTAATCAATTGATGCAATATTCATCATATTTTGAATATTAACTAAATTGGTTTTATTGAGAATGTTTTAGCCTACCCATGTGCAATAACCATTGATTTTTTTCCTTGCTTTTTATGATGAGTCATCACCCACTTGGGTCTTATTGTATTTCAGTCATGTTTGAAGCAAGTTTCAATCTTCAGGTATTTTTATGAATTTTAAAATTCCCTGAATTTACTGTTTTTAAACGCACTTAATATTCATGATGCAATGTCTATTATTTATAGCGTTTAATTTATGTCAACAGTGCTGATATTTTGTAGATCAGGCATTTGCCTATTACATACAAATGTTTCCTCTATGTTTACTGTCATGTGCTTTATGCAAATTACTGTTTTACGCACGTTGCTCTTTACATTTTGCACACTCCTCCACAAGCGTCATGTGATCAAGGCCTCCTGAAGGCCGAAACGCGTCATGGCGGAAACGAAGGGCACTTAAATAATAAATAAAAAATTTCGCACCGAGTACTGGGTCTGTTTTCGTCTGTTTTGCTGAGGATTGCAGTGGCGAAGGCTATCGCATGTATGTATGTATGTATATATGTATATATGTATGTATATATGTATGTATATTATCTACTTGCGGTCGCCAGTAGATAGTTATAGTTAGGACCTATTTTCCATAGGAAATTCACAACATTCTATTTCCAATAACTTTGGCGCTGGTTGATGAATCTTCGCGAAATTTTCAAAACACGTGGGGCGCTCCGGTCCGCTCGTATCCTAAAAGTTTTGGGGTGATTCAGCAAGCGAGGGTCAAGAAAAAAGGGGGGTCCCAAAACGTGTTTTCTCCATGTTAATTCCCATATGAAATTTTAGGCACGGCTACAGCCCGAACTGCTGAACGGAATCACACCAAATTTGGCAAAAAGGTAGCGCTTGGTTCAGAAAGCGACCTTTTTTTTAAATGGTGTAAATCCGTTCAGTAGTTGCGGAGAAATTCAAAAAATAAGAGTCAAAAAATCAATTTCCCATAGGAAACTTTATGCAAGGCTACAGCTCGAACTGCTGAACGGAATTACACCAAATTTGGCAAAGAGGCAGTTCTTGGTTCAGAAAGAACCCTTTTGTTAAATGGTGTAAATCCGTTCAGTAGTTGCTGAGAAAATCAAAAGTAAAAACACATATATATCTATGGGCACGGAGGATCTGCGCACCCTCCCGATCACAAGCTGTATGCTAATTGGCTGTCAACACTCCAAACCAGGAAGTGTTGGCAGCCATCTTGAAAACAGTAGAAACAATCACGAAAAACGCAAAAAGGGGGCAGGGTAGAAACACCCTGACCCCCTAGGCCTGCTCAGGGGGTCCCAGAAGGACCCCCGGGCCAAAAAAAGCATTATTTTTTTTAAATCAGCGGGATGCGCGGATCCCGCCGTGAAAAAAAAAAACGAAGCGCGGGGTCCCGCGCTTCATTGTTATTTGGCCCCCGGGTGGGCCAAGTGCCAGGGGCATGAGGGGGTTCATAAACATATTTTGGGGGGCCTCTAAGGCCCCCCCAATCCCCGGGGACCACCACCCCCCGGGGCTTCTTTTTTTAATTTTAATTACCTGTGTGGGGGCTCGAGCCCCCCCACACACCACGGGGACGCCACCTCCCCGGAGCACTAAGAATTTTAAATTGGGGGTCCGTTTCAGACCCCCGAAGCCCCGGGGACCACCTCCTCCCCGGGGCTTTGAACATGTTGGGAGGGGGGCCGTGAGGCCCCCCTCCTGGAGCCTGTGATGGCCCTGGGGACCACCACCCCCCAGGGCCGGCTCCTGCAGTGTCCCAGGGTGCCTATCCCCGGGACACTGCTGTTTGCTATGACAGGGCGGGAGCCTCGCGGCTCCCGTCCTGTCATAGCAAACTTGCTTTGGATTTTGGAAGAGAGAGCAGGAAACCTGCTCTCTCTTCCAAAATTCGAAGCAAATTGCTTTTCCACACGGGGAGCTGCATCTTAGCAGCTCCCCATGTGGAAAAGCAATGCCGGCTCCCGAGGGAACCGAGGAGCCGGCGGGACCGTGGGGGATTGGGGACCCCCACGGTCCCCAACGGATAGGGCCGGCCCCGGGGGATGGGGTCCCCGGGGCAAGTAGTGGCCTGGGAGGTGTGGCCCCCTCCCCAAAAAAAAAAAAAAATTCAAAAAGGCCTGCCCCGCGGGATGGGGCCCCGGGGCAAAAGGAGGCCTGAGGAGGGGGGCCACACAGCCCCCCTCCTTAATTTTTTTTTAAAAAGTGTGGCCATGCCCCGGGGGATGGGGTCCCCGGGGTCGGAATCGGCCACGGGAGGGGTCCACGCGGCCCCCTTCCCGTTTACGTAAAAAAAAAAAAAGGGGTAAGGCCCTGGGGGATGGGGTCCCTAGGGCCCAAAAAAAGGAAAAAGGAAGGAGGGCCACACAGCCCCCCTTCTAAAAAAAAAACGATCGTGCAGCAGGCCCCGCCCCCTTCCTTTACCACTTTACAAACGCGCCCCGTGGCACGTTTTAAAATGGGGAATTAATTCCCCTTCAATACTGGGGGTCCCTGGGGGCCAACTAGCCCACCAGGTACCTCCAGTCAGCGCCACAGGGCTGCGTTGCAGAGAGGTGGTCCAGGCCACGCCCCTTTTCACACCTCTCTGCAACGCACCTCTGTGGCGCTTACTGGAGGTACCTGGTGGGCTAGTTGGACCCCAGGGACCGTCAGGATTCAAGGGGACTTAATCCCCCAACTTAAAACGCGCCACAGGGCGTGTTTGCACAGTGGTGAAGGGCCTGAGGTGACATGTGTGCAAACACGCCCTGTGGCGTGTTTTAATTTGGGGGATTAAGTCCCCTTGAATCCTGAGGGCCCCTGGGGTCCAACTAGCCCACCAGGTACCTCCAGTAAGCACCACAGAGCTGCGTTGCTGAGAGGTGTAAAAAGGGGCGTGGCCTGGACCACCTCTCTGCAAGGCAGGCCTGTGGTGCTTACTGGAAGTACCTGGTGGTCTAGTTGGCCCCCAGGGACCCTCAGGATTCAAGGTGACCTAATCCCCCAACTTAAAATGCGCCACGGGGCGCGTTTGCACAGTGGTGAAGGGAGGGGGCGGGGCCTCAGGTGACATGTACGCAAACACGCATTGTGGTGCGTTTTAAGTTGGGGAATTAATTCCCCTTGAATCCTGAGGGACCCTGGGGGCCAACTAGCCCACCAGGTACCTTCAGTAAGCACAATAGAGTTGCATTGCAGAGAGTTGAAAAAAGGTGAGTGGCCTCGGAACGCCTCTCTGCAACTCAGCTCTGTGGTGCTAACTGTAGGTACCTGGTGGGCTAGTTTGGCCCCAGGGACCCTCAGGATCCCACAACTTAAAAGGTGCCATGGGGCGTGTTTGCACACATGTCACCTCAGGCCCCCCTCCCTTCACCACTGTGCAAACGCGCACCGTAGCGCGTTTTAAGAGGTAGTTTTAATCCCCCTGCCCTATTATGTACTAGGGACTTACAGAGGAGGTCATGCTAATCACAGGGGTACCCCAACGCATAGTGTTCCCTAGTGTATGTAGGTGTTTTCACTGTATTCTAAGTGTCTTTTAGCATAGCACTGGCTCCGGTTAGTCAAAGTCAGTTAACACCAGTACCCGTCTGAAAAAGTTGTGGGCACAGGATGATTTTGCAACAAGGCCTCTTTCTGCTCCTCTGTTGGTTCTTTCTGCACATCTTTTGCTTCTTCCTGCACTTTTCTTCGTCTTTGTGGACTTCTGTTGCTTCTTTCTGCATTTCTTTTGCTTCTTTCTGTGTGTTTTTTCTTCTTTCTTCACATGTCCTACCTCTGTAGGCATAGTTAGAAACTAGCATTTAAAAAACCTTTCAAATTCACTTAAAAAACCATAGGTTTCAGGCACGTTATAGTTAGAAATTAGCATTTAAAAAACCTTTGAAATTCACTGAAAAAACCATAGGTTTCAGACACGTTATAGTTAGAAATTAGCATTTAAAAAACCTTTGAAATTCACTGAAAAAACCATAGGTTTTAGGGAAAGTTATAGTTAGTTGGACATTGCACTCGTACAAAACCCGTGAAATTCCCCCATTATAGTTAGTTCAGCTAACTATAACTCGCGCCCCCGCAATGCACTGCTGATGACGTCACATATTACCATAGGGGGCTGGATGGCTGTCACTACTACCATCCCCACTCATGGGGGGCTGGATGCCTACCACTACTACCATCCCCACTCATGGGGGGCTGGATGCCTACCACTACTACCATCCCCACTCATGGGGGGCTGGATGCCTACCACTACTACCATCCCCACTCATGGGGGCTGGATGCCTGCCACTACTACCATCCCCACCCATAGGGGGCTGGTTGCCTGTCACTACAACCACCCCTACTCATAGGACGGGTAATGCATGACACAACTAGCATACTCCCACATAAGGACTGTCTGTAAATTACAACCCACCCCCAACACCATGACAAGCGTGTGTGGTCTGTGTCAAATGCATACAACAATGAACATGACTGAACATACAATGTGACCCCCTAACACATATGTCACACATAATTGTGTGTGTGGCCTACACAATGCAAGCAGACCATGACCACTGTGGCAATGTGGCCCAAAGCCCCATCACCACAGTGCCCAAAAGGTAAGTGTCTGCTCCATAGCTGAAGCACATTTTGAACAGTGTGGCAATGGGGCCCAAAGCCCCATCAACACACTGCCCAAAAGGTAAGTGTGTGCTCCATAGCTGAAGCACATTTTGAACAGTGTGGCAATGTGGCCCAAAGCCCCATCACCACAGTGCCCAAAAGGTAAGTGTGTGCTCCATAGCTGAAGCACATTTTGAACAGTGTGGCAATGTGGCCCAAAGCCCCATCACCACACTGCCCAAAAGGTAAGTGTGTGCTCCATAGCTGAAGCACATTTTGAACAGTGTGGCAATGGGGCCCAAAGCCCCATCACCACAGTGCCCAAAAGGTAAGTGGGTGCTCGATAGCTGAAGCACATTTTGAACAGTGTGGCAATGTGGCCCAAAGCCCCATCACCACACTGCCCAAAAGGTAAGTGTGTGCTCCATAGCTGAAGCACATTTTGAACAGTGTGGCAATGGGGCCCAAAGCCCCATCACCACAGTGCCCATAAGGTAAGTGTGTGCTCCATAGCTGAAGCACATTTTGAACAGTGTGGCAATGGGGCCCAAAGCCCCATCACCACAGTGCCCAAAAGGTAAGTGTAGTCCTGGTAAAAGCTGCAAAAACAAAACTGCAGGGATTATTCCTGGCCACACAACACCAAACACTACAGTGGCATTGTAGTGCTTGTGTCCCATAGCAACATAGATTGTGTGAGGCAAGCAGTGCAGTGCCAATGACACATCGTTCTGGCCATGTGCACACAAACATCAGCCATGGGGGCCCACAATGTCTACATTCACAAATAACACAATGACAGAAGTGAGCATCATAATGCAGACCCACATATCTGCACCAATGGACACACAAATGTACATATCCTGTGGAGACTGTAGATGTCAGGTGAACAAGTACCATACCATGGCAGCAATGGGACATACTAACCATGATCAATGTGCTGACTGATGACCTAGGAGTCCCAGGGACAGCAGGGGAAACCCACCAAACAACATACAGCCAATGGCACACTACAGAAATGCCAATGCAGTGGTGCAAATGCACAAACACAAACAGGCAGCCTCACACTGCATATCAAACACAAC
>CAWUFW010024936.1:0-52460 GCA_963921515.1 Calotriton arnoldi | reverse complement strand
GAAGAGGGCACACACTGCCTGGCATACCAGCACACAATTAGCCCAGATGCATTGTGGTAAATGCAGTGCATGATAACTCTCACTTCAGTTGAAAGTCTTTAGTAGTCACCTTTGTTGGTGCAGCCAGTGCTGTGTATCTCTAGACATGTGTTTCAGGATTGTTGCCCTTCTTCAATAGAGAGTAACAAGTGAAATTTGGGGATGCTGGCAATGCTGCACACAGTCATCTCAGGCCTAATACCACTACCAGAGCACAGGTGCATCCCAGAGCTTGTCAGCCCAATAACTCAACAAGCAGGCAATCGTAAAGAAGGAGGAACACACTGCCTAGCATCCAGCACACAGCTTTCCCAGATGCATTGTGGTAAGCTATATTCTCACCAAAATCTTTTAATCCAGTAGATTTTAATGTTCTGCATTTCATCATGGGACACTTGTGATGGTCTTTTATTGTAGTGTCGTAGAAATATATACCAAACCAAATCTCTAAATGATCTAACCATTTGGCTAATGTTGGGTCAGTAATAGTTATTGCCTTCTTTGGCAATAATCAGATCAAATTTTTAATCTTTCTTATGGGTGTGTGTGAATGATCAGTGTTTAAGATTACTTTCAAGAAGGAAGTAAGCTTTTTGGCATCTGAGTTGTTTTCACAGTGAATATTGGAGTTTCTTACCATTATGTAATTGGCATTTGAGAACTTCAAGGAGCGCACATGTTTCATGAGTTCTTCAAGAACGTTGGTGTTTTGCCTGGGGCTGTTGTAGATAATAGGATATGGCACATGTCTTGTCTTGTTAAGGGTAATTTCGGATTCAATGCATATGATGGGTTGGAAGTTGAATTCACATCATATTTAGCATTACAGGTAGCCTGTGTGGATTAGATTTACCATCCTCCTTTTTGGTATCTTGGTGGAAACAAGAGGGCAGGTGTCGGTGTGAATGGTTGTTAGGGTGTGGTGTGGTAAGCAGTAAGCCATCTAGATAAAGAAGAGCATGGGTGACCCTTTTCAATGTTGTCCTTGCGGCCACTCAGTAGTCATCCAGCTTGCAGTTGCTCAGCATGCAGCAAGAACCTATGGTTGTCTTTTCTTTATACAGAGATGCTGGGAATATGTAACACTGAATCAGAGACGTTTGAATGAACAAGGTAGTTAAAATGAACGTGTTTGTTTATAGACCTTTTAGCAGAGTAGTGTCAAGGGCTGATGATTGAGAGAATGTGCAAAATTGTAGTTGTATGTTTTACATTTGTAGCAGTGCTTAATTTGTAAAAGAAAAAGTGCAGAGTCCCAAAGTTTTGCTCAGAATCCCCCGTCCAGCACTATCAAATGATGGGGTTGCCGAACACCAATGATGCATAAACATGATTCCTTTGTGGGCCTCTCTTATCCACCACCAGGCACTTCCTGCTCACTCGTGTAGGTGCTTTTTCATAAATACTTTCTTCCATTGTCACAGTTTTTCTGTCTTTCTTTTTCTTCCATGTTTGCTTTATTTGCTTTTCTCTCTCTTGCGTTGGGTCAAAGTGCCCATCCCCAAATATGACTGCAGGTGCGCCCCAACCACTGACTCAGATTTAAAACTGGCTTGCAGATTTTTTACTATTAATAGTATTTTCAGCTGAAGAGTTTGAGGTTTTAAGTGATCAAGGTGAGTCTAATTGCTGCTGATCATTGTCTTGTCCTTATAATGCTTTTGAAGGAGTAATTCCAGCATCAAAACATATGTTGAGTATCAGCTAGAGATTTGTTTTAAATAGAGTCTGGTTGTTCGTCATTTATTTAGTTATACATTAGATGGTATTCTCTGAATTCTCGGATCCCTTCTTCCTGTTTTTTTAGATCTGAAGTATGGAGAGGCAAGCACTCATTAGATATGTATTTAATGTTGCTAAACTATCATATTGTTTTAGATTGTTTAGGTGAAGAATTTGTCATTGAGATATTGGCTCGCTGTGAGTTAGGTGGTTCAAGTTGAGAGTGACCACACTTGATTATTCATTTGAAAGTGGTGAAATGGTGTTATTTGTGTTCGATTAAGTGTCGTGTCTTAAACAGTTTTTCTCAGTTTCACGCTGGATGCAGAAATTGTTATGTGATAGTTGCATATTCCCTGGTAGAAGGGCATAACTAAAACAAGAGAGTGGTGCAGGAAAATAAGTTGAGAAAATTGTCAAAATTGGATTTCCTGGTCACGGTGCAAATGATGTCATTGGTTCCTGAGTTCCTGTAGTGGTTATGCCTAAATCAGATGTGTAAATGAGAGTGAAGGATTTATTAAAGTCTATGATTGAATCTGTCTTTTTAATGTTTGAAATGAGGTTTTCAAAGGTGAGAAGGCTAGATTCAGGGCCTTATTACGAGTTTGACCGTCTGACCACGGTGAGCTCAGTGGTCCGACCACCGCATTATGAGTTAAGTGGATTGGCTTTCTGAAAACCGCTGCCAAACGGCTGACACCATCAGTCATCTCCGAGCATGGTGGCCGCGGAGCGGGCCTATGAGTCTGTGGGAGGCTCAAACTGCCAGTGAAACCGCCCGCTCAATTACGAGTTGCTTTACAGCCAAAGTGACTGTGGCGGTCGAACCACCACATCTGAGTCGGCATAAAAGGAGGGATATAAGGACGAAACTCACCTATACTCATAGTATAGCATCATGGAGCCCTTTGTACAAGTCCTGCCGATGGTCTACCTTCTCGACCACCTTCAAAACCCAGTCCATCGTGGACGAAACCGCGATGGACAACTACCTGTTGCCATAGACTCCTCTATAAAATGATGCACCACCATGGACCAGGCAAGGGAGGTGGGTCCTTAAGTAATTTACACATATACAGGGACCCTGTCTGGGATTGTTTCACTACACTCATCAAAAATACATCCGTAGGATGCCCTCCTAGGCCTAAACACTGGTACTGCACAGGCACACTGAACACAAATGGTGATGTGTTTGCAAATTATATATAGTGATAGTGATATGTGCATAATTGTATGTTCAACAACACCACCTCCTCAACAATATCACACCTATTAATATCTGTCACAGATAACATTTGCCCTTTCTCACTTGTCTGCCATATTACTATTGATTCATTAGTCATACAGCTTACCATTACTCAAGTGTTGCTAAAGTGACATTAAAGTGACTACAGCTACTATGAGGCCTCGTGACTGCTACTCTATCCTAGATGCTACACGCCTATTGACCCTTTTCACTTGTCTCCCATGTCACTACTGAAGTTCACTAGTCATGCAGGTTACCATTACTCAAGTGTTGGGAAGGTAACATTGAAGTGAGTACAACTACCATGAGGCCTTGTCACTCCAACTGTAACCAAGATGCTATAGTGACTGTGACACACTCACATTGCATCAAAAATAAAGACAGTCGCACTCCTTTCTTCTCAAATTGTAAATTGTTAATTCAAAATTCACATGGTATGGGTGCTATAGAGTATCACCTCCTGACCTTGAGGTGTAACGTTAGACTGAAAGCAGATCCTTCACCACTGGAAGGGCAACTCATGTAAGCACTCCGACGCGAAAGATTCGCTTTGAGAAATTAAATCTCCATTAATTGTGTTTCATTATGATTTATTTAGAACATGTTTCATTCGTGAAACTCATCCAATCGTTTGTTCAAAACTGTATGGTTTCAGTCTTCAATATAGTACTTCTGCTACAATATTGTACATCCAATGCTGATTCACAGGACTTTAAATTCAAATCTCCGATGCATTTCGGGACCAGCCCTTCTTCAGGGGGTTCTCCTGTAAACAAAATAAGGACTCTTACAGATCCAAGAACTGAATGCGTCAAAACAAAGAAAAATCTACTAAGACTACGTATCTAAGGGAAAATAAATCACTTATGCGCGCTGTGTTCGCAAAAAGTCGTGAAGAATGACTAGCAAGTGAGACCTTTATAGAAAAGAGGTGATGTACCCCCGCGTGTAACTTATAATGTGCTTTAACTGTTAGCGACGTTAAATAGGGTGTGAACTATCCGCAAAGTAACTGAGTGGTCACCGGCGTTCTCAAAAACGTGCCTTAGATCAACATGCCTCTAATTCAAGTGTACGGCCAATTATGGAAAACCGTATTCAGAACAGTGCTTAAAATAAATGTTAACCCGAGTTACACAGTGCTCCGTTTAAAATAACAGCCATCCGAAAAGAAACGGGATAGTACATCCGTACGATAATAAAACACCGGTGAGCGTGGTAATGTGCGAACATGCAAAATAACAAGATGACCGCGGTACATTAAGATGATCCCATTTACCTGTGAAAAAGGTATTCAAGATCTAGCGTGCTCCATTTACAAGCTCGCGACGATGATTCTGCTCAAACACAGTGACCCGGAAATATAATAGAAGCAGTGACCGAAGTGAACTTCACGGGTGAAAAAACTAAAAACGGACTATGCCAAAACGTAAACACTGTGTGAATAGCGTGGTGCAATAAAGTTTTCTGTCTTTGGTGTAATCAGTTTCCTGTAAACAAAACCCAGAAAAAGTGTGATAATGCCGTGGGGCGTAAAAGATCATTTCTAAATAGTTCGTGCCTAAGATAGATGAAATGTATAAAAAACGTTCAAAAATGAGAGAATGTGAGCTTAGGTCTCAAAATTTAAAAAATTATCAATGTGGTAATTGGAAAACATTATACGTAACGAAAAAGAGAGTTATACAGCGATATGTAAATACAGTATACAGTTAACATATTGCAAGATTATAAATGGCAACTAAATTCAACACGGTCATTTAACCCTTTGGGACTTATTGAATTCAATTTATGTATCCAATACAGTTCACGTTGCAAGAGGAACTTCTTATTGTCTCTGCCTTCTTTAATTGCGACTTGTTCCAAAATCAGATACCGTAATTGACTAATGTTATGATTTTGTTCAGAGAAATGCATGGCAACTGTCGATTTGGGATTCTTCAACCGTATGTTACTTTTGTGTTCAACCAAACGAGTTTTGATTTTGCGTTCAGTTTTCCCTACTTTAGGTAGTCCGCACGTGACATTTCAGCAGGTACACGACGCTGTTTGTATCACGAGTTGCTGTCACTTGTAGTTTGATGGGTGTACCTTGGGTAGGATGCCTCAGAGTTGTACCTTTATTATATTGTTACAACTTCCACAATTGTGACACGGAATTGTTCCAGTGAAAACCTGTTTAGGACCAGCTTTCTGCTTTAGTAACAATTGTTGTAGATTCTCTGTTCGTTGGTAAGCAAAGATGGGAAACCGCGAAATATACCTTTGAAATCTGTTTCTGCCTGTAACAATGGCCAATATCTTCTAATGGTTTGCTTGATTTTGAAACTCCTAGTTGAATATTTTGACACAAATACCGTTCTTTCATCTTTTTCCTCTGTGCGATTTTTGCGTTTTAACAATTCAACCCTGTCTATTTGATTGGCTCTTTCATTAGCTTGTCGTAAAATGTCATCAGGGTATGCTCTGTGTTTGAATTTTAACAATATTTTGTCTTTATTCTCTTGGTAAAGTTCTTCTGATGATGAAATTCGCTTTGCTCGGAGTAATTGAGAATATGGGAGATGTTTTTCAAACTCATTTGATGAAAGCTGGAAAAGTGTAAAAATTGTTTCGATCTGTTTGCTTGCTGAACACAGACGTAATTATTTTGTGATCTTGTATCTGAACGCCAACATCTAAGAAAGGAATTCTTTGCTATCCAAGGTGTGTGTAAATTGGATACGTTCGTCTATGATGTTAATCTCTCCAATAGCCTGAAGAAGTTCAGTCTCTGTTCCTTTCCAAATTAAAAATATATCATCTATGTACCTGTAGTAGGTGATCAGGTTCTCTTGCCAGGTAAATTTAGACAAAATGTGTTCAAGCTCGAATTGATGCATAAATAGGTTTGCGTACGCAGGGGCAGCGCAATTTCCCATAGATGTACCAGATAGTTGGGTGTAAAATTGATTCTGCCAGGTAAAATAGCTATGATATAAAGTGAAATGCATAAGTTCAAGCAAAAATACTTTCAGGTCTTCGCTTTCTCGCTTTCAAGAAGAAAAATTCCATCGCCTGTAAACCCAAGTCATGTGGAATAGAAGTGTATAAAGATTTAACATCGATGGTACACAAGATGTATTCAATATCCTTGTTCAACGCGATGTTCCCCAGTTTGACTAAGAAATCAGTAGTGTCCTGCAAGTATGTTGACATCTTTGAACGCTGAGCCTGTAAGTGTCGATCAATGTATTTACCGATGGGTTCGTGTATTGAATTCCGAGTACTCACTATGGGTCTGAATGGAGGCTTTTCTACGTTCTTGTGAATTTTCGGAATCATATATAGGTAGGGTGTACTGGGATTTTCTTTGGTTAGAAATTTCTTGTCCCGTTCGTTTATTGTTCCCATATTTAATGCTTTATCAATGATTGTAGATAACACCCTTGTGTATTCTTGAGTGGGATTAAAATTCAACTCCATGTAGATATTTTTGTCTAACCAAAGAAAATCCCAGTACACCCTACCTATATATGATTCCGAAAATATAGTGAGTACTCGGAATTCAATACACGAACCCATCGGTAAATACATTGATCGACACTTACAGCCTAGCGTTCAAAAGATGTCAACATACTTGCAGGACACTACTGATTTCTTAGTCAAACTGGGGAACATCGCGTTGAACAAGGATATTGAATACATCTTGTGTACCATCGATGTTAAATCTTTATACACTTCTATTCCACATGACTTGGGTTTACAGGCGATGGAATTTTTTCTTCTTGAAAGCGAGAAAAGCTGAAGACCTGAAAGTATTTTTGCTTGAACTTATGCATTTCACTTTATATCATAGCTATTTTACCTGGCAGAATCAATTTTACACCCAACTATCTGGTACATCTATGGGAAATTGCGCTGCCTCTGCGTACGCAAACCTTTTCATGCATCAATTCGAGCTTGAACACATTTTGTCTAAATTTACCTGGCAAGAGAACCTGATCACCTACTACAGGTACATGGATGATATATTTTTAATTTGGAAAGGAACAGAGACTGAACTTCTTCAGGCTATTGGAGAGATTAACATCATAGACGAACGTATCCAATTTACACACACCTTGGATAGCAAAAGAATTCCTTTCTTAGATGTTGACGTTCAGATACAAGATCACAAAATAATTACGTCTGTGTTCACCAAGCAAACAGATCGAAACAATTTTTACACTTTTCCAGCTTTCATCAAATGAGTTTGAAAAAACATCTCCCATATTCTCAATTACTCCGAGCAAAGCGAATTTCATCATCAGAAGAACTTTACCAAGAGAATAAAGACAAAATATTGTTAAAATTCAAACACAGAGCATACCCTGATGACATTTTACGACAAGCTAATGAAAGAGCCAATCAAATAGACAGGGTTGAATTGTTAAAACGCAAAAATCGCACAGAGGAAAAAGATGAAAGAACGGTATTTGTGTCAAAATATTCAACTAGGAGTTTCAAAATCAAGCAAACCATTAGAAGATATTGGCCATTGTTACAGGCAGAAACAGATTTCAAAGGTATATTTGCGAAGTTTCCCATCTTTGCTTACCAACGAACAGAGAATCTACAACAATTGTTACTAAAGCAGAAAGCTGGTCCTAAACAGGTTTTCACTGGAACAATTCCGTGTCACAATTGTGGAAGTTGTAACAATATAATAAAGGGTACAACTCTGAGGCATCCTACCCAAGGTACACCCATCAAACTACAAGTGACAGCAACTTGTGATACAAACAACGTCGTGTACCTGCTGAAATGTCCGTGCGGACTACCTTATGTAGGGAAAACTGAACGCAAAATCAAAACTCGTTTGGTTGAACACAAAAGTAACATACGGTTGAAGAATCCCAAATCGACAGTTGCCATGCATTTCTCTGAACAAAATCATAACATTAGTCAATTACGGTATCTGATTTTGGAACAAGTCGCAATTAAAGAAGGCAGAGACAATAAGAAGTTCCTCTTGCAACGTGAACTGTATTGGATACATAAATTGAATTCAATAAGTCCCAAAGGGTTAAATGACCGTGTTGAATTTAGTTGCTATTTATAATCTTGCAATATGTTAACTGTATACTGTATTTACATATCGCTGTATAACTCTCTTTTTCGTTCGTATAATGTTTTTCCAATTACCACATTGATAATTTTTGAGACCTAAGCTCACATTCTCTCATTTTTGAACGTTTTTTTATACATTTCATCTATCTTAGGCACGAACTATTTAGAAATGATCTTTTTACGCCCCACGGCATTATCACACTTTTTCTGGGTTTTGTTTACAGGAAACTGATTACACCAAAGACAGAAAACTTTATTGCACCACGCTATTCACACAGTGTTTACGTTTTGGCATAGTCCGTTTTTAGTTTTTTTCACCCGTGAAGTTCACTTCCGGTCACTGCTTCTATTATATTTCCGGGTCACTGTGTTTGAGCAGAATCATCGTCGCGAGCTTGTAAATGGAGCACGCTAGATCTTGAATACCTTTTTCACAGGTAAATGGGATCATCTTAATGTACCGCGGTCATCTTGTTATTTTGCATGTTCGCACATTACCACGCTCACCGGTGTTTTATTATCGTACGGATGTACTATCCCGTTTCTTTTCGGATGGCTGTTATTTTAAACGGAGCACTGTGTAACTCGGGTTAACATTTATTTTAAGCACTGTTCTGAATACGGTTTTCCATAATTGGCCGTACACTTGAATTAGAGGCATGTTGATCTAAGGCACGTTTTTGAGAACGCCGGTTACCACTCAGTTACTTTGCGGATAGTTCACACCCTATTTAACGTCGCTAACAGTTAAAGCACATTATAAGTTACACGCGTGGGTACATCATCTCTTTTCTATAAAGGTCTCACTTGCTAGTCATTCTTCACGACTTTTTGCGAACACAGCGCGCATAAGTGATTTATTTTCCCTTAGATACGTAGTCTTAGTAGATTTTTCTTTGTTTTGACGCATTCAGTTCTTGGATCTGTAAGAGTCCTTATTTTGTTTACAGGGAGAACCCCTGAAGAAGGGCTGGTCCCGAAATGCATCGGGGATTTGAATTTAAAGTCCTGTGAATCAGCATTGGATGTACAATATTGTAGCAGAAGTACTATATTGAAGACTGAAACCGATACAGTTTTGAACAAACGATTGGATGAGTTTCACGAATGAAACATGTTCTAAATAAATCATAATGAAACACAATTAATGGAGATTTAATTTCTCAAAGCGAATCTTTCGCGTCGGAGTGCTTACATGAGTTGCCCTTCCAGTGGTGAAGGATCTGCTTTCACACTCACATTGCACACATCCCAGGTCTTGTTTTAATGTCAAAGATACACCTCTATGGATGTGTCATTAAAGTGAAATACACCTACTCTGCTGCAACTCTGAATTGGATTCTCACACACCACCCACATGAAAAGGCAGTGACAGTCAATGGGATTACATAGAATTAGTGTGAGAAACATTCTAAGGACACAATGGACACTTTCACTGCAGGATAGCTATGCCTCTATCGGGTTAAACCTGAAAGGCTGGGACCCAGTACATTTTGCACATGTCTGAGATACTCCATGTGCACTGGACCTGGGAACTGAAATATATCAAAGACAACCAATAGCATAACCAAGTGCCACGCATATGTAGGCAATGGGTAAGTGTAACTTATGAAAGCAAACACAGCACTGACAGCATGTGCTACACATCTAGATGAAGTAGCTGTAAGGTATAGACTGAATAGTGGAGACATGTCCATGCAGATCTCAACAAAGTTATGACAAGTTGACACCCTCCATGTGTGGATACATAAATATCTAACTTCAACACAGCAAACACATATCCTACCTACTTCATGGGGAGAAGTGCAATTGAAATGCCATTGACAGTGGCCAGACCAAGTTGAAATACTTACCACATAACATGTCACCCAATGCAATGTCTACCCCATCTGGATGTCAACCCACCTAGATATCCATCCAACATTTCCCCTTGTCCTGTCTAACTCCAGCACTGGCTCCAAGGGTACATCATACTAGCCATAACAACTGGAGACTCCCTCCTCCTTGCCGCCCTGCTTCGCCTTAACGATTACTTTAGCTCCTTGCGTTGATCCTGGAAGTGTATCTGACGAAATAGGTACAAAATTCGTCTTACCTCCAGTGTTCCTGGTCCTCAAAGTGTACCTGGAGGGAGCCTCACCTTCCTTGGTAGTACCTGTCTCCATATGCGAGGACTGCCCTGCTCTCTCGCACAACTCTCCCCACTTCCACGCTCCTAATGTGTTCCTCCGGTCTCCAGTCGTCTTCCTCACTTCCTCAGAAGGCAGCTTGCAGGCTCGACTTGTTCTGTCTCTGCCCACAGTCTTAACGCCGGCCTCCCAGGAACGTCGGAGCTCCACTGCTGCCTCCCTCCATCGCGTCCCCGGGGATCCGAAAATCGGCCCCCAGCTCCCAGCAAGCCCGCCTATCTCGCGTGTCTGCGGCATTCCGCAGTGCAGTAAGTTTTAATTATTTATTCTTCCGTCGGCAGCATCTCTCTTGCAGCTCTCTCCCGTTAGCGCTTTCTCCCAATGGCGCCCGCGGCCGTGAGCGTCTAGCTCGCAGCCGCCATGTTCCCAACTGTCCAAAATCTTGTCCAGGATCAACGCAAGGAGCTAAAGTAATCGTTAAGGCGAAGCGGGGGCGGCAAGGAGGAGGGAGTCCCCAGAGTAGGGGATTAGGGAAATCACCAGGAAAAATCAGCGAGGGTAAAAATAAAGGCAAAACTGTAAACGCACCCACCAAAATAAAAATGACTCCCTCACTTAAATCATTTTTTCGCGTGCTTCCAAGTATGCAGAAAGATGGTGCAGGTCTTAATACGGAAGTAGCCACATCAGGTAACAGTGCTAATTCAGAGGAAACCGCAATAAGTACGAAAAAGGGTGCAAATAGCGTCGGTGGTCCCTCATAATTGAATGAGCCTAGCTGTAATACCATGGTACTTCAAGAAGAAGCTATAACAATTCCCGTGAGCAACAGGTTTACTGTGTTGGCACTATCTGATGACCCAGGAGCTCCTGTACAAGCTCAGAATGGAAATAGACAGAGAAGATCGGATGCGGGAATATCTGAAGTAAGCCAGGAGAACTCAGAAGTCTCAGAAGCCTCGCTGGCAAGCATCCTATTGGGTCTGAAAAATGAAATCAAGCATCGATTTGAGGTCTCAGAAGCAAATCAGCTAGGCATACAAGCATCCTGCTTGGAGTTAACCCAAAAACTGGATGATGTAACCCTTCGTACAAAGAAATTAGAGGAAGAGGTGGTCATAGTAAAGCAGGATGTGGTGAAGAACGCTTCTGAGATCTCTAAGCTAGCAAGGCAAAACCAAACCCTAAGGGAAGACATTGAGAGAGTGGAGAATCATTCCCGAAGGAATAACTTGAGATTTCTGAACGTCCCGGAAGCCGAGGAAGGGTCGGATATGAAGGATTTTATCATCAAGTTGCTACGGAATACGATCTGGAAGGGCAAGGAAGATATCAATCTTGAGCACGAAGTTCAAAGAGTGCACAGAGAGCCTTTTCGTCGCAACCCCCAAAGGGCCAAACCTAGGAGGATCCTTGTGAATTTTCTCTCTTATACCACCAAAGAGGAGATTCTTAGTGGGCCCCTAAAAACGTCCCATACCTAGTAGATGTCTATTCACTGCTAGTTAGGTCGGACCTATGTAAAGCTACAGAACAGAGGCAGTGGGAGCTAGGAAATAAGAAGGAGGAGCTACGGAAGTTGGGGAGCGAAGGTACAGTTAGTATCCCCGCAATGCTGCGCATTATGTGGGATAATCAAATGTACAATTTTCGGTCAGTAGAAGATGTTGAGTCACTAATTGATAGGATCAAAAGAAGGGAGATACCGCTAAGTGACCAACTTTGGACTACTGGGATAGTTTGCTCTCTTGTATATTGCTGAATTAGTTTAAATTCCCCAGTGGTGCGCCCATAGGCATTGTTATGCCTAAAAAGAGAGGGAGGGATCCCCGGGGTTGGCTAAGGGGGGTGGGGTGGGATGGTGGTGGGGGGGTGTGGGCACGGCTGGGGTGCAGTGGGTTAAAAAAACAAAAAAAGTCCTCAGTACCTCCTACGCTGGAGAGTTTTAATAAGCCAGTAATGAAGCAGGAGGTGGAATACGAGAGGAAGTTTTATGGCCAGAATCCCAAGTATTGACATACTCACATGGAATGTGAATAGTCTTAGGTCTAAACCCAGACAGAGGAAAGTGCTGAAGTATTTAGAAGACAGTCAGGCACAAATTATGATTTTACAGGAGACACACTTACTAGCAAATGAAAGTAAGGAGTTGTTTGGCAGGGTCCAAAATTTCATTGCCTCTGATCAAGCACAATGCTGTAAGGGGGTTGCAATCTTAATTAGAAATGGCAGTGGGATCGAGCTTAAGTCGTCGAGTACGGACAGCTCCGGTAGATGGGTTCTAGCTCGTATGAGATGGGCGGATAGTGATTTTATATGTGTCGGGTTTTATGGACCCAATGAGGACGATCCACAGCACATTATAGAATTGGAATTGAGATTGGTGGATATTTCAGCACCTGCGATCGTGGGCGGGGACTTTAACGTACTGTTGGATCCTGTAATGGATCATTCAACGCGAAGGGAGAGTGCTCCTGTTCCCAGAATGAGGAATGCGTTGAAAAGTCTGATACGGATCTAGACTTACTAGATGTCTGGAGGCATCTGAGAGGGAAGGTGAGAGGGTATACTTATCATAGTAAAAAATACCATCACTTCTCAAGATTAGATTACTTTTTGGTTGATAGATGCTTTGCAACTAATATTAAAAAGATTGAGCATCTTCCAGCCCACATCTCGGATCATTCAGCAGTCATCATCACTTTACAGGCTCCAGGACCGCCGCCCTGCAAGAGATGGACGCTAAAGCGTGTCCTTCTCCTAGATGGGGGAGTGGAGATAGCTTTGAAAAAGGCTGCATTAGAATACTTTATTAATAATAAAGATACTGCCTCCCCTGGAATAGTATGGGATGCCTTTAAGGCATATATACGAGGGGTCCCAAAAAGCCTTGCCTGCGCAAAAAGCAGAGAAGAAAGGGCGGAATTATTAAACATCGAAAAGGAAGTGGGGATCCTTGAGGAAGCTTTGCATTCTATAAGTGTGGGAGAGGAAAGGGAGAGGTTGGAAAGGAGGTTAGAAGAGGCCCAACTAAAATATAAGATCAGGCTGGAGTTTAAGTGTAAGGCAAGGTGGCAAGCTGCAAATGTGAAGGAATTTGAGTATGGAGAGAAAGCGGGGGCCTTGCTGGCCTGGAAGTCTAGGGTCGAAAGAACCAGAAATGAGATAAAGGAGCTGAGGGGGGAGTTAGGGGAGGTGTTTGACAGCTGGGATGCTATGCAGGAACATGTAGTGACACTCTTTTCACAGCTCTACAAGGAAGATATTACCCCAGTCCCCCAAAAGCTCAAAAGTTGGCTTAGCACGCTTGGTCTCCCTGTACTGAATGGTGAAGGGGAAAAAATGATGGAAGCTCCAATCACTCAGGAGGAGATTAGGGGGCAATAAAAAGAGCTAAGAATGGGAAGGCCGCCGGTTTAGATGCCGTCCCCTCAGAAGTATATAAAATTTTAATAGAGGAAGTACTGCCTGTCTGGGAAAGCCTGTTTAATATGGTATATATGGGGGAGACACACGCCCCAGAATCATGGAGAGAGCCCTCTATAGTCCTGATATTAAAACCAGCCAAGGACCCGGCGAAAGCAGAGTCATATCGACGATATCCCTGCTAAATGCAGACTATAAAATCTTTGTTAGCATTTTAGCGGGGAGGCTAGCTAGAATCGCCCTTCAGCTCATCCATGAAGATCAGAAGGGCTTTATCCCTAGGAGACACATGCACGAACTGACCCAGCAGCTGATTGGTTGTATAGACATAGCTACATCAAGGTCGGTACACTTGGCGGCGGTTACACTGTACGCCGCCAAGGCCTTTGATCGTGTTTTCTGGGAGTATTTATGGGCAGTATTGGAGATCATGGGGTTTGGGCCACATTTTATAACAATACTAAAAGCTCTATATCATCGCTCTACAGCTAGGATCCTCCTCAATGGCTCTCTCACTAGGAGTTTTTCGATTTTTAGAGGAATGAGACAGGGGTGCCCCATTTCCCCATTATTGTTCGATATATATATCGAACCATTTGCCCAGATGCTTAGCTAGGATGATCAGGTTATCGCTTTCTGTGAAAGTGCATACGAAAAGAAAATCGCGTTATACGCGGCTGACCTTATAATCTACACAGCAGGCTGTTACAATCCCCAGGGTGGAGCTATTAGCGAAAGAATTTGGAGGTTTTTCAGGCTATTCGGTAAATAATGAGAAAACAGGGATAATGTGCTGGAACGTCTCAGACTGGAGGGGAAGTGTCCAGAGAGAGATCAGGTATCTTGGAATAGGTATTATTAATTCGTTAGAGGGAATCCCTCAGCACAATTTAGAGAGGGTAGCAAAGGAAATCGAGAAAACACTTACCAGATGGAAGAACTTGCCTTTGTCATTATATGGAAGAGTAAACTTAATTAAAATGGTGTTACTTCCCAAGTTGACATTCCTCTTTGATTGTGTCCCTCTCACTTTTCCCAAAGGCTTGATCGATAAAATACAGGGCAAATTGGGCAGTTTCGTCTGGGCAGCCAGGGGAGCACAGTTGTCTTGAAAAGTGAGGCGTAAATTGGGAGAAGGCGGGTTGGCACTCTCGGACTTAAGATTATATTGCATGGCCTTTCAGTTCAAGAATTGCAGAGCTCTCTTAGGTACACCGGGGCCTTTGGAGTGGGGTGGGCTACTGGAGGAGATGGTTAAGGAGTGGGGCTCAAAAAGGTTTCTTTACAAATTTGGGGCAACAAAAATTCTTGAAAAAAGTTAGACTGAAGACGCTTAAGGCAGTACTTACCCTATGGGTAGGAATAAGGAACATACTTGGAATGGGGTACTTTTCGGATGGTGCACCAATATGGGATTCACCAGGTACACCAGAATGCCTGCAAGACCAGTTAGGTATCCCACTAAGGAGGGCGGGAATTGAACTATGGGGGGATCTCATGGTGATGAAAGAGGTGGTGCCATGGGAAATCTTGACAGCAAAGACGGGGGGTTCCCTCTCAAGGTTTAAATACCTGCAGTTGCTATCCCGGGGGAGGCAAACAGGAGAGAGATCGGCGGAATCTGGGAGTTCGAAAAGAAATTACAGAATGAGGCCCCGAGAAGGAAGGAAGTTACTGACTGGTACCGGACTCTGGTGTTCTCTGAAGACAAGAAGCTGAAAGCACCACATGAGATCTGGGATGGTGCTATTCAGATGACGGAGCCGCAGAGAATGTGGAAACTTTCTTTTAAACTACTCTATAGGGTGGTCAAGCCAGCAAATCTGAAAAGGAACCATTTTTTTTACAGTCAATAGGTTATATTGGACACCGCAAAAATTGGCAAAATTCGTAACAGCTGTAGCCCCAATATGTCATAGATGTGGTATGTTAAGTGCGGATGATCGGCATATGTTTTTCGAATGCCCCCTGTTACAGGACTATTGGTCTTCGGTCGAGAAAGTAATAAATGAAATCCTGCGTACTAATATTAAAATGAGCTTAACGCTGATCATGATAGGGCTGGAGGATCAGCCGACCTTGCCCCTATCGGCGAACAGGCGGGCCATACTCTTCTATCTGATCCTTCTTGCCAGGAGAGAGATCTGTAAAAAATGGATAGACTCTGCACCACCTCATGGTTCGGACTGGCTCCAGGCAGTTAAAACCATCTGTAAAATGGACATAGTAATCGAGGTTGGCACACATACTAAGATCTGGGATGATTTTTTTAACTGGAAGGGTATATTAAGAACTTAACCCCTCGTGTCCTATGATTACACCTGCGTGGAACCAGGAAACTGGTTGGGCTGGAACGCAGGACTATATGTGTTATTGCAAATAGCCTGGGGTGGTACAGGTCGGATGTCAGGCTTGACTTTGCAAACAATGGTGGTATGAGGACATAAATTTTAAAACAAAAAAACTAGCCATAACAACTGGATCAGCAATGAAGGATCAAACAAATACAAATGTACTCACACATCACTAACTAAACAATCAAATCATATAAATAGTAAAGTAATGGCAGGGTTAGAGTCTTCCAAACTGTGATAGCTTTTAATTAACGGATTTAAGCCAAACGGAAAAAGAAACAAAGGCCAATGGCCAGTCCATTCATAGTCCATGTGCCACAGCACAATGCTGTGCCACCAAACTTGCCCTTACTGACACTGCTAGGGAATCTCATCACAAAGGTGCATCCATTGGGCATAGCAGGCACCTCAAAGATGGTATCTGAGAAGGGGGAGCAGAGGTTTAGGGAGGGGTGGGTTGTCCTTGAGAGGGAGCTTTTTGGGTTTGGGGTCTTTGGGGATGGGTTTCAGTTTATGAGGTTTTTTTTCTTTTTCTTTTTTGGGCTGGTTACAGGGGGGTGGGGAGGCTGTTTTTCAGGGGTGGAGTGGAAAGTTGAAGGGATGGGTTTGGGTGTGAGAGGGGTTGAAGGTTTCAGAGGGTTAAGGGAAGGGCAAACAAGAGAGATTCACAGGGAAAATGGTTAGGGTGTTCGGGATGGAGTTCGGATTGGGAGGAAGCGGGAGTGGATGTGAGAGATGGGTCAGCTGTGTGCCCTGTGTATTGTGTTGGTGGCTGTTGTGTGGGTGACTGAGAGCGTGTGTGTTTTTTTTGGGTGGGATTGTTTTGGATGTGCTGGTTGTTGTGGTGGGGTCTGTCGCTCTTGGTGCAGTGTCTGAGGATATTGATGTTTTGGAGGGGTCTGTGCCTGTTGGTGCAGTGTCTGGGGATATGGGTTTTATGGAGGGGTCTGTGCCTGTTGCTTCCGGGTCTGGGGACATGCGTGTTGTGGAGGGGGTCTGTGCCTGTTGGTGCGTTGTCTGGGGATATGGGTATTGTGGAGGGGTCTGTGGATGTGAGTGTTGTATCTGCGAATATGGGGGTCTGTATGTGTTGCTGTGGTGCTTGGTTGCTGGGAGTGGTGGGGGTAGTGAGAGGGTGAATGTCTGCTGTGTGCATGCATGTTTCAGTGTTTTAGATGTCTTTTGTTTGTGTGTGGTGTTTGTGTCTAATGATTTGCATGCATGCTTAGGTGTGTGTGTGCTTGATATAGGAAGGGTAATAGGAAATGTGGATGGGGAAGGGGCAGGACGGGGGTGGAAGGTTGGGATGGGTGGAGGGCTGCCATGAGGGAGGAGGCCAGAGCCTGAAAAGGTCTCTGTAGGCCAGACATGGCAGTGTGAATGCCTTCCAGGTAGGCAACCCCCTGGGACAGCTTGTTGCCTTGCTCCTGGATGGCATTCAGCACTGCAGTCTGGCCCACAGAGAAGTTCCTCAGGTGATCAATAGCCACCTCACTCAGAGCACCAAGACTAACAGGGGCAGGGGCTGAGGTGCCTTCAGTGAAGGAGACGCCTCCCGTCTTACGAGAGTGGGAATGGCCAATTTGTGGGGAGACAACAGGGAGGGTGGCAATTAAACTGGGGTGGCGTCAAGGATGAAGGTGGAAATGATCCAGTTAGGGCTGCCACCAGTCAGGAGTGTCCACTGGAGGAGGATTCAGATGATGGAGAGCTTTGGCTGATGTCCTCCTGGGCACTCCTTGCACCCTCCTGGTCACTGGGTCCCTCTGTGTCTGACATATGACATCCCAAACTGCCATGATCAGCTGTGTCCCCACTGACATTGGCACCTTCTTCTCCGCTTGCCCAGGATGTATTTAAAATGACATGGAACATGGGTTTATTGCAACTATGTTTCCACACCTGACCATCACAAACCACAAAAAAATATTGAAGAAGTCCACATATCACACCGCCTTCATGGTTCACTCCAGGTTTCTAATTGAGAATTAGCACATGCATGCATGCTACATGACCTGCAAACGGTTGGATCCACTCATGTCATAACCCCAGACAGGCCCAAATGCATTGAGATTGTACTCTACACTCCATCCACATGTCCACACTAGGATAGTTGATCACTTTGCAGTCTTTGGCACTTGTTGTATACCATTGTAATAAGATGTAACCAAATAGGATGGATCCAAGTGTGAGATTTACATAATGCTCACACAAGGACCAGAATGAAACAACTCTAACTATTACTCATGACACATCAGGATGTCATGAAGGTCAAGTGGTATGCCAATGTACCATAATTTCTTGTTGTTGCAGATATCATGTCACATTCAAATCCTCATTGTACACTGATGACACTTTGCAATCCAAATTACATCATATGTCCACTACCTGAAAAGTCAAAATAAATCTGTACTCATGTAGTTTATCCCTGTATCACATTTAGCTGATAAGGTTCCCTGAATACATTGTGGTCCTAACATTTTGGAGATAGATACTCTGAATTTACACATCACAAGACTCCATGTACCATATGAACATCCCCAATCCTGCTTGGTACAGGAGATGACGGCAGACAGAGATTGTATCTCCACAAGCCAATATACCCTTGAATGCTTTTGGGTGCCCCTGAACATCTATGATATGAAGATGTGGGGTCACTAGATTCCCAATGGGTAGGCACATCACACCACTCTTTGGTATTGCATACCCTGATTGCCTTGGAAGTATCAGTGTAGACACTCACATAGGATCCACACAGTTCTACATCTCACTCCCTTATGCATGTCACCAGTCAGTAAATTAGTATATTAAAACACTATTGCAGATGAAACATCAACTGCCAAATGCATACTGGCCAACACATAGGCACTAATGCTGCTAGCACCAGTGATATTTCCACTCTCATGTTACTGTAAAATCTGTACTTACCAATGGGAACTGTGAACTCTGTCATGTCACATGCAATAGGGCCACCATCACATGAGAGTCAGTAGTGAGGGTACATCACTCCTCCCACAAGCAAGACCATTTGCCTGTGTGGTACAATTGTCACCCAGAGTTAATGAGAACATGAGATGATTATTCACTTCATTCAGCCAGGTGTCTGCTCAAAGGGAGAAAATTGGATGTGGACAGGACTTTGCTGTCTTCCAGGTCAGAAAGACAACAGGCACAGCACAGCAGCATGCACCTACTACCACACTTACACTAACAATGACTCATCTTGTGTGCGGCACATGGACCACCACTAATCTTAGTTTGGACATGCCTGCCTGTAACACACAAAGTTGGCAGAGTAACATGTATGACCGTGGCCAGGATTCACCCCCATGTCGCTGCTGTTGGGTCCTCAACTGCCCATCAAAGGCCGGGTAGGCCATCACCAGTATGGATATCAGGGGGTCAGGGTCCGGCACGCACCCCTTCCAAGTTCGGAGGACTTACCTTTCAGAAGTTCCAAAGGGTGTGTTGTGTGTCATGGTACCTCACTTCACATTCCATGTAAGATGGCCCTGGCCTACATGATATTAGTGGGCTGCCTCAGTTAGTGTAGGTCATGACCAGGGTTGAGGTTAGTCATCAGATGGCCACAAAAGTGTGTATCTATGCTTTAGTTGTGCGTAGCATGTGACATGGACACATGTAACATGTTGACTTTTGATGAAGGCTTGTGCCAGATATCAATGTAGTGTGCATCAAGCTGACAGTTATCCTCAAACTTCCAGTTACAATATGTTTCTACATCTATTGCATCCATACAGGTAAACACCCATCAGAAAATGGCCATTTGGAAAGCCATGGCACTGAAAATGTGGCCCTTGGTGGTCTACAGCCGGTCGCGTCTGGGGGTGCATGCGGGAGGGGCACATGTTTTGCCCCCCTGGAAGTACATCCTCGTTTCTGCACGGTGTGGCATGCATGACATGGTGCATGCCACACCATTCAGTAATGTGCTGCAGGCACTCTTATGGTGGCGGTATTCTGGTTAGGCTCTCCTAAGAGCCTAACACAGCCATCGCCATAAGGCCACTGTAGCACTGCCCGCCCGCCCTGGATTACACTCATGATCCAGCAGACAGCTCACCACAGCCTTGGCGGTGGCGGCTCCATTGGAAAACTGCCAAAGTCGCAATTAGGCCCGAGTCAAGTCTTATTCGCTATGTTTCTGACATCATGTCAGCCTATGGTTTGAACAATGAAATAAAGATGTTCTCATCCCAGACACTTGTATGTATGTGTTGTTGTGACATGGTAGTGATCCTGAGTTGAAGATGTTCACATACAACATGCCCATGCTTCCAGAAGTCCCTAGTTTTGGCTTTGCAAAGTTCACCTGGTAGTACATTCACATTGTTATATGTGAGAATTATAACAGGGGCCAATGCTTTGGTGACGTGTGTTTCTAATGCAGTGAACAAGGCCAAGGAATCAACATAAAATTCAACAGTGCAAACAAAAAGTGAAGTCTTCAGTCATAGTGGCTGAAACCATTGTAGTAGAGTCCAAATGGACAGGAGTCCAAAGCTCAACATACTCCTCCCATCAGAAATGGAAAAGAGGGCAGGAATAGTTCAACAAAGTGAATGTGTGGCACACACAGAAGGACATTATGGTTGAGGTCTCTTAATGGCGGTGGTGGTTGACTTGCCATCCTGAGCTCCTGGGTTTTGTGTGGATGTCCCCTCTTTTTGCCAGAGGAAGATCTGGAGCTGCTGAGACATGGACGCTTGCAGCCTTGTTGTACTCTGACCGGGCCTTACTTACTGTGGCTGCGACATATGTTGATGGTGTGGATGTATTGGACCACACAAAGGTGTATATGCAGGTGTCAAATCTCTGCAGAGGGTGGTGTTAATGTCCTACAGCACCCCAACCAGGGAGGCCACCTTGGTGTGGATGCCGGCCACCTCAGTGCGGATGCCGGCCACATCAGTGTGGATGCGGCCACCTCAGGGTTGGATGTCAGCAACCTCCCAGTATTTGTCCCTTTGTAGCTCCTTAATTTCCCGGATTTCAGCCAATACCTGGCCCATGACACTTTGGGAATCCTGGTAATCTCCCGGGATTTGGTTGATGGCAGCCTGGTTGACTGTGGCCTCAGTGGGCTCACTTTGCAGGCCCGCAGTTACCCTCCCACTATGCCTACCCTCATGGCCCTGTGCCCTTGGTGCAGACTGCACTCTCCCACTGGGTCCTGGTTCCTCTGTGACTGGGGTGGTGTTAGCCGTCAAAGAATCAAGGACTGGGGTGCACAGGATGGTACTGATTGTGCTAGGTGCACAGTTTGGGGAGCAGTGGTTGTCTGTGATGCTTCAGCAGTGGTGGGAGGTGTTGTAGTAGGCACAGTGAGCCCCACTGTTGGCGTAAGCCCAGGCCGGCCAGATGGGCCAGGACCATCATCCACGTCCACCTCTTCAGGAGCATTGTCATCCCTGAGGATTTCGTCCTGGGGTGGAGAGGAACTTGGTTCAGTTTCCAACCTCTGTGCAGGTGCAGTGACGGATCGACCTGTTGAGAGATAAAGAACATTGTTACTGTTGGAAGTGAGGTATGTACATCCACCTTGTTTGTGTCAAAGTAAATGGGGACCTAGAATGGAACAAAATAGATAGAGATTAGTATTGTCATCTATTTGCGTGGAGTTGTAATGTAATGTAATGTAAGGCACACTTATATAGCGCAACTGCCACCCAAAGGGTATCCTGGCGCTTAAGTTACCAATCATCCACTGCATGTAACTAAGCTGAGATAGACAGGAATCAATCTCTAGGAAACAGTCTGGTTTTCAGTTCCTTCCTAAAGCGTGACAAGGTGTTCAATTGTCTAAGCTCCGGGGACAGAGCGTTCCAAAGTCTAGATGCTGTGAAACTAAAGGATCTGCCACCCATTCGCGCTTTATTGACATGGGGAACGCAGACCAGATTAGCAGAGGAAGAGCGCAATTGTCTAACAGGGGAATACCGTACAAATTTCCTTTGCAACAATTTAGGTCCAATGTTATGTATTGCCCTGTAAACAATACAGAGTGCCTTAAATTGGACTCTTTGCGCAGTGGGCAGCCAATGAAGGTCCTTTAAGGCCAATGAGGCCGAGGCTCTACGCGGTCGGTTTAGCGCCAACTTAGCCGCCATGATCTGTACTCTTTGCAATTTTATTATCAGGGACGCTGGGGCACCAATAAGGAGTGCATTGCAATAATCCAATCTGCTTAGAACTATACTCCACACCACTTGAGGTCTAGCAAGAATAGGTAAAAACGGGAGAATCTTCCGAAGAGCTCAGAGCAGAGAAAGACAGGTGTTCACCGTTTTATTCACTTGGGAATCCAGTTGCAGATTACTATCCAGCATCACTCCTAAATTGCGCACTGTACTAGCGGGCAATAAGGAGTTGTTGGCCGGGCCTGGCCAAAAGTCTGCTGGAAGTGGTCGCTGAATTTTACCTGCGGTACAACACAGGATTTCAGTTTTTTCCCCATTAAATTGCAATGAGTTCTTTTTCAGCCATTCTGCTGTTCTGTGCATACAGTTGTGGAATTTTTCTAAAGGCACTGCTGTATTGCCCTCAACGGAGAAGACAAGCTGAGTGTCATCCGCATAGTTTATGACATCAATGCCAAATGATTTAATTAAAATAATAAGTGGTCGGAGATAAAGGTTAAACAAAATTGGGCTGATAGCCGAACCCTGTGGAACCCCATGTTTAACATCTCTATTCTGAGAGATAAATGGCGACAGGGTCACTGCCTGCTGCCTATTAGAGAGAAAAGAATACAACCAATCCCGAGCCCTACCTGTAACACCCATCTCCTCTACTCTCTTAATCAGGATCCGGTGGTTAACCGTATCGAACGCGGCCGACATGTCAAGCAGCACTAAAAAGGCTGTCTGACCACTGTCAGCCCGCATTCGCAGGTCATCCAAGACTGCCACCAAGGCAGTCTCGGTTCCATGTGCAGGGCGAAATCCAAATTGGACTTCATCCAGCAACTCATTATCCTCAACAAATTTTGAGAGAGATTTACTCACTACCTTCTCCAAGATCTTAATCGGATACGGGAGCAAGGAGATGGGTCTGTAATTGGAGGGACATTGGGGATCCAGTGTATCCTTTTTTGACAGTGGAGAAACCACCGCTTTTTTCCAGCAGTCCGGTACTACCCCATTAGTTAGGGATTGACAGCAGATTTGATACAAATGTGGAAAAAGTTCACTACCAAACAGTTTCCAGAACTTATGTGGAAGTGGATCCATAGGGGAACCTGAGGAGATGCCAGCTGCAATTGCATTAAATTCCTCTTGTGAGGGAATCTGGAATTGATCCAAAAATGTCATATGTTCCCCATCAGTTATGTCACAGTTTATTAAGGTGTCATTACCAGTATGCCGGAGCGCATCATCATCCGTAGAGGCTTTTAGTCCATTTAAAATTTTATTAATTTTTTCCTCAAAAAGACTGCTAAGTCATCACATAATTCTTGTGATGCCGGAATTTTAGACTTTGTGCAGTCTGGGTTGGACAAGCCTCTTACTAGGCTGAATAAGGCTTGAGATTTATTAGCTGAATGTAAAATGGTCTCCTCAAGATATTTGGCCTTGGCTTTGCCTATCGATTCTTTATAGCTGTAGAGCAGATTTTTTAAGGCTGCTTTATCTAGTTGAAGTTGGTTACTAGACATTTGTTGACATTCAGTAGATGTAGGAAATGTAGGAAGAGATTGTTGAACTGAGGACGCAGCTGGTGATTGTGTCAGCAGAGGTTGATAAACGTAAGCCTCTTCGAATTGCGTATAATAATAAGTCTGTTCAGCCCAATTATGCATACTCAATGTTTATAGTGCAGCAAAATAGAAAAAGGGATGGGGTAACTGTCGCTAACCTACCCACTCCACAGAACATATGCCATGTGTTTAGCTCCAGAAATGTATTCATTAGGACCCCTCCCCAGGTTCCGCTCCCTCTCGGAAATCTTTATGTCCTAGAACGCAAACCATAAATGGAAACATAAGTATGATTGGTGTCGTTGGGGCCTCTAGAAGGGATCTTTGTCCCCCCCATCCAGCTCAGGAGGGTGTGAGTTCTAAGCCTTGGAAGACCCTGGAAGCCCATAGTAAGAGATTGAATTGTGTGTATTTGACTAATGTCCCAAAATTGGCTAAGGGGTTGAGGGAGGATAAGGATTCGCTGTGCAATAAATGCATTCATTACACAAGAGCAATACGTAATTGCTGCTCATTAGTACACAAAGATATTCCATCCACCAAGAGATCCAACGACCCTTCATGTAATTGGGGGCCCTTTGACTATATTGAAATTTGGCTTAATGACCCTAAAATGGTAGATGGGCTTGTAGGATTGAAACTTAGGAAAAATTCACTGATGGGCACTCAAATGCAATTCAAATTTAGGCCACCTCATCCTGCTCTCCCAGAATCTGCCTTTGTTAGCAGAGATAGGGACAATGATTCGAGGCTCTCAAGGGTGGACTAACTGGGAGAGAGGAGCATCTCCAGAACAGACATAAATATGGAATTTTGTATGGCCGCCGGCCATCCGCAGTATATAAACACCTCTAGAAACCCTGAACTGTTTATAGTATCCTCTTTGGAGAAACAGGGGGTTTACAACACCTATTCAAATCCAAAAGCTGGCCAATATAAATATCCTGTCCTGGAACATGGCTGGTCTACTTTCCAAGCATGGTGACCCTGACTGTGGTGTGTTTATTGACCAGTTTGATATTTGCCTGTTTCAGGAGACTTGGGCTTTTTTAGCCTGCATATAGGTCAGGCTTCTTAATTTTTTTGTACCTGCAACCTCCACTGGAAGGGAGGCCCCTTTGGTGGCCTCTTGAAATGGATATGCATCTCATCTATGTGTATAATGTGTATAATAGGGAGATCAGAGTGGTTACAGAAACACCAGTCTTGAAACAACTGAGGGTGCATTGGGAGTAGTGCAAACCGTATGATTTTGTGATAATTGCTGATGATTTTAATTCCGTATTTGAACCTGTGGACAGTGATGGTCACTTTTGAACTGAGGTGGAAGACGAGGAATAGGGGGTTACCTCTCTTGAGATCCCACCTGTGAAGAGATGGACAGAGGTAGCATACCAGATGCTCTCATTTACGCTAGCCTGTGGTCTGAGCTCCTGTCATGTGCGGACAAAATCCGATCAACATGCTTACATACATGCAATCAAATTAATCATACTAGCAGGATAGATTACATTTTGTTTTCCTTCCCATCGTTGAAATTTGTTGATGATAGCACGATAAATGATTCTGTAGTCAGCAAATTGTCAGGAAATGTGATTGTCCAGCAAGAGCCTATTATAATATCATGCTCTATATTTTTAAATACATCAAATGCTAAAGGTAGGCTTAAATGGGCCAATGTGGCATCTAGGCCAGAATCAGTGGTGGCTACGAGTGAGGCATTGTAGGAGGCCATTGAGAGTTTGGACAAACTCGTCCCTCGCAGTTTCCATCACAGGTAGTTGAGGTAATTCAAGTGAAGCTCTTTAAAATCTTGGGGAATTGCTTTATACAGTGTCAACAAAAAAAATATAAAAAATGGGGCAAAGCCTCTACTGGATGGTATAATAAGGAATGCAAATCAGCTAAACAACAATTGTGCTTGGCAGGGATCCTGTGCAAGTGAGGATGCAGCGGAAGTTGTATAAATGGGCCCAGGTCAAAGCTCGTGCCAGCTGGGAAAACAGGATTTGGTATGAGTTATATGAGGCTGGAACCTCTAGATACTGTAAGAAATTCTGGTCATTGGTAGCCAATGGGGGCAGAACCCCAAAGATGCAGAACCCCAAAGATCACTTAGCTAATAACATCTATCCGGAGGCATGGTATAATCACTTTTTTGAGTTATTTGACTCTTCACTGGGCCTAGCCTCTGAGGGGTGTGCCCCAGAAGTACATGGACCAGAAGCATGTCCACTAAGTCTACAATTACGCTCATCATCTTTATTGTCACTAACTCTAACATATGACGAAACCCTAGCAGAAATCAAATGTGTTGCTACGGGAAAAGCAGCAGGTCCGGACGGGGTGCCTGGTGACTTGTTTCGTGCGGATTCAGAGAATTGGGCCATATATGTTAACATGTTGTCAAATGCGATACTTAAAGGGGCTGAAATACCTGGGAGCTGGAAGGCTGCAGAGATAGTACCAATATACAAAAAGGGTGATAGGCCCATAAATTCAAATGATGTTACACAAAAGATTTTTAGTAGACAAATTTTAATGAGACTTCAGGAGTGTATTAATGAGACCGAGGCCCTGTCACATCTGCAAGGAGGATGTTGTAGTGATATTAGCAATATAGACCAGGCCTTTAGACTTATGACGATTTATTGGAATGGTGATCCTTCAAAAGGTGCACCTTTACATTGTCTTTGTGGACCTTAATTCTGCATTCGATCTGGTTCCCAGGCAAAAACTAATGGCGTGTGCTACAACAAAATGGGGTTCCTGTTGAGTTATTAAATATTATAGTGAGATTGCATCAGGACACTTAGGCGCAGGTCAGATGGGGCTCCCAGGGAGAGCTAACAAAACAAATAGCAACTCCCAAAAAGTCCATCAAGGATGTGTCCTTGCCCCGACTTTATTCTCCCTATATATCTCAATGATGTGGTGACCTATCTGAAAAGGTTTGACAGCGATGCACTGAGGATCGCAGGGAAGAAAATTCCCCTTTTATTGTTCGCAGACGATGATCTGCTGGTGTCTAAAATAGTGGTAGACCTCTTTGTGCATTTTTGTGCAGAAAGAGGGTTGACAATAAATCAATCAAAAACTAAATTCTTGACCATTAATCCACATAAGTCATTTAGAGGAACCATCACGCTAGAGGGTACAGAACTTGAAAGAGTCTCAGAATTTGATTATTTTGATATACGTTTCACCCATATTATGCTTCGGTCTGGCCAGGTGAAGAAGAGTAGTTTGAATTTATGTCATCACATGTTTGAGAGACTGTACTGGGCGTCTAAAACTAGGCCAATCCTACCCGCTCTGAAAGTATATAATGTGAAGGCGGAAGGTAGTACCCTTTATGGAGCAGAACTGTGGGGTTTTGCAGGATTATTCTGTTTGGGAAAAGTTGAGAAGAACTTTTAAGATCCTTGATTGATTGGGCTTTCGAAGAGTATGCCCCTGTTGCCCCTATGCTGGGATCTGGGTGTAAAACAGATTATCCATAAAGCACTCTAAGATGAGTTTCATTTTGGAGAAGACTGAAGTCATCATCTGCCCTAGTGGAATACTATAATGTTTTTAAAGAAATAGTTAAATTAGACAAGAACTATAGGTTTCACTGGATTTGGCAGATTAGAGAGATATTCTCTCAAATTGGCCTCGAGAAATACTGGACTGATTATGATTACCCCTTGTTTCTTCCCAAGGTTGCACTTAAAGAAGCTTTTTAGGCTCATAAATGGGCAACAGAGATGAGCAATAGCAGGCAAGAAGCTTTAACCGCTACCTTTTACACAGCATGTGTGAACCTTTTAAAACTACATTTCGACCCCTTTAGCTAGGCAATTGTCTGTCAGGTTCAGACATGGCACACTCTCTTTGCAGTCCGTTTGTTCAAAATAGAAATCTAAGGTAGACAAGAGCATGGCTTGTCCAACATGCCAGCATCCAGATGAGAACCTGCAGCTCTTTATTTTCTTTTGCTCTGCATATGTAAAACCCAGAATGTCCTGGATTCCCCTAGCTGTAAGCAACTGGGGGCTAGGCAATGTGTAGTGGTGCTAAGGTTCTTGCGAGCAGAGACAAAAGAATACATTGTCTGTGCAATAGTGAAATATCTCCAATGAAGCTGGAGTATCAGGTCAAAGTCGCTAAAGCATTCTGAGACACATATCAGAGATGCACCTTAGAATTATACTAAAACCAAATTAAGGATGGACTGGGGGTGGATTATTTTCTTCTGCCATGTTTAGTAAATGCCTTCCCTTTTGAGACTAGGAAGTCTGGAGCTTTAAAAATGTCAATTTTTTCTGTGCAAGTTTTATTATATGTATAGTGAACTAGATAATATAAAGTAATGGTTTTAGCTTGGAACAAGGAAGATATGTTCGATATATACTATTGATATATGTATTTTAAAATGGTCTTATAGTCAGTGTTTTATGTATAATATTTATTGATTTTAAATTAATGATTATTTCACTTTTACGGTTTACATACCGAATAAAGTTGATTGATTGATTCAGTAGATGTAGCAGATTTCATCAGCTTTATAGCTGTGCAGATATGTGGCATTTTGGCTTTAGGGATAGATGTGCCATCTCCAAAACTCTGCAATAAACACAATGTGGTCCTAATATGTGTATTGGTCCATTCCAAGGTCTAGTTGTGTCTAATACAGGCAAACACCCAGATTGGTTGTATATTTATCATGGTACATCATGTGAGAAGTGCAGAGTCCAGGAGTCAACTGGCACTGCTAACCAGCTGAGTTTCATTCATGGCTCACATATATTAGGGGTACACCATTTTATGGTGTCACTCATGCCATCGTTAGTTTCAGTTGATGGGTTCAGGCAAAGTAGTCAGACATATATCTGAGTGGAGCATTGTCTGTACATTGCAGTGAGTGGTGAACATCAGTAGTGATGCGGGAGACAAGTGAGAAGGGGCAAAAGGAGTCAAGCATCTTGGTTAGAGTTGGAGTGAGAGGGCCTCATGGTAGTTGTAGTCGCTTCAGTCTCACTTTAGCAACACTTGCCAAACAGTAACCTGCATAATAAGTTGGCTTCAGTAGTGACATGGGAGACAAGCGAGAAGGGGCAAAAGGAGTGTGGAATCTTGGTTAGAGTTACAGTCACAGGGCCTCATGGTAGTTGTAGTCACTTCAATGTCACATTAGCAACACTTGAGTGATGGTAAGCTGCATGACTAGTTTAGACCAGAAGTAACATGGGAGGCAAGTGAGAAGGGGCAAATGGAGTGTAACATCTTGGTTATATTTGGAGTGACAAGGCCTCATGGTAGTTGTACTAATTTCAGTGTCGATTCCCCAACAATGTCACTTTAGCAGCACTTGAGTAATGGTAACCTACATGACTAGTGAACTTCAATAGTGACATGGAAGAGAAGGGGAAATAGGAGTGTAGCATCTTGGCTAGAGTTACAGTCACAGGGCCTCATGGCAGTTGTAGTCACTTATGTCTCACATTAGCAACACTTGACAAATGATCAGTATACTATAGGTGTTGGCAACATTCATTTGGTATGGGCCATACATTTACATTTTCACTCATATCATGAGTCCTGGATTGATATTTTGATGGTAATGCACTTAGAAACAGCGTTGCAACATGTGGCATGTCATGGAGTTGGATACATGTGGTCTCATATGCAACAATACACATTGCCACAGACAAACCAACATCTCAGATACTTTGAGTATTGCATGTTAGGAAAGTAGACAGAGAACAGAACTTCAAAAGCAGAGTTGAAAGCAAACAGGACATTGTGATATTGTGGCAGTTATTGAAGTGTACCTTACCAGAGTCCACTCCCTCCTTTGTTCCTGTAAAGCCCTCAGAATACAGAATGGCCTTCTCCTTCCAGGGTAAGAGTTGGTGCGCTGGGAGGGCCAATGCCAGTCCTCTGAGCCTCCAAGTGGTGGCTCAGGGTGGTACCAACAGCATTCACTCTGTTGACTATTGTGTCCCACATTACATTTTTCCTACTGAGAGGAGTTTGCTGGACTTGGGGTCCAAAAATGTGTGGGATTATTCTAAGGATTTCATCCACCATGACTGCCAACTCTTACTCATTGAAGCTTGTTTTTTTCCCAGGCATGGTAAAAAAAAATGCGAGTGAGTATATAAATGAAAAACAAATGTGATAGAGTTAAAAAGGTGTAAAAAAATATTACACGTGGTGGAGATTGCTAAATGGGAAAATGAAAGGGGGTGCCTTATGTAAAAATGCTGAAAATGGCTGGCTGTCTTGCTGTGCTGTAGTTTGGAAGCAAAGGATGCTGGTCAGGGATGGGGTGTGTTTTATAGTGTGATTTGCAGGCATGTCCACTTGCCAAAGCACATCAGGTGCTTAAATCCATCCAATGGTCACTGTTGTGTTTTTTTTGGGGGGCCGTAATGTCGAGGTTAACTGACGTTGGGTAACCGATGTTTGTTGTCCACTGCTGGGAGACCGCGAGTATGACTGTTAAGTCGTAATACACTCGGCAGGTGGACCGGGGACCTGGCACCATCGTTGAACCACCCGCTGACATTGCAGACTACCGTGGTCCCGCTAGGTAGACCACCATGGCAGTGGTCGGTGTTTCAGACAGCACTCATAATTCGGCGGACGGTAGATCGCCTGCGTATCGGTGGCGTAAATGATTCAAATGCGGTTCTTGGGTGGTCGGACCGCCAAACTCATAATAAGCCCCTCAGACTGTTGGATCATTATGATCCATTATTTTAGCATAAAATAGAGAGATAGCATTCACTATATTTTGGGTAGTACACTTTGGGGCTTATTTATGAGAGGCCTGCGCTGCCAGAGCATCACTTTTTTGATGCTCCGGCGGCGTAAGCCTCTCAATAATATCTATGAGGCAGTACAAAGCCACTCTGCATGGCTTTGCATGGCCTCATAGATATGGAGTAAAAGTCATTGCCTTGCCTTACTCTGCATCGAGGAGGCATTCCAGGGGCGTTGCAGTGGGTTTTCCCACGCAGCACCCATGGATTTTGATGCTGCCACAGATTTACTTAATTATGTAAACCTGAACGCTATAATGAACGGCATGCCGATCCCCGATACCTGGGCTGCGGCAGAAATTGTCCCAGTCCTTAAAAGGGTTCTCCACTACTCCCTGCAAACTATAGACCGATCAGTTTGATCGATGTCACACAAAAACCTGTTTGCACGGGTACTTTTAGACCGTATCCAGGGGTGGATGCAAGATAATGATATTTTAAGCCCCTACCAAGCCGGATTCAGGAAGAACACTTCCACCATTGACCAAATATATAGATTCCAACTTATATTTTGGAAAACGGTGACAGTGGAGGGTGGCAGCCTCTACTTAATCTTCGTGGACCTGAAAACGGCTTTTGATCTGGTGCTCAGAGACAAACTTTGGGGGGTACTAAGAGATCTGGGGATTCCTTCCTACCTTCTAAGCATGCTTATTAAGCTGCATGATGCTAATTACGTCCAAGTAAGATGTGGGAAAGGGGGAGAATTAACCCCACGACTCCCAGTTGACAGAGGAGTGAGGCAGGGCTGTGTGCTTGCACCAACCATGTTCTGCCTCTTTGTCAACGCACTTATTGCCCAACTCACCGAGGTTAGGGACAACGATGCCCCAAAGTTAGCAAATTCTAAGGTTCCTGCACTGATGTTTGCGGATGACACCCTTTTGATGTCTAAGTCGCCGATGGGAATACAGAGGATACTGGACAGTTTTGTCATCTTTTGTAATAACAGGGGGCTGGAGATAAATACCTTGAAGACCAAGTTTATGGTCTTCAACCCAGCCAAGAAAACACGCCCTAATCCCCACCTAGATGGCACTGTCCTGGAAAGGGTTCCTGCATTTGACTACTTGGGTGTCACCCTTACTGAAAATATGGACTGGGGGTCACAAATTGCCAAAGCTAAGCTTAAGCTAGCACAGACTACTGGTGGGATTGCTAAATTACTGAGGGATTCCTCCTATAAACCTACAGGGCCTATCATTGAAATTTATAAGGCACAAGCTAGGGGTGCCACAATGTATGGGGCTGAACTCTGGGGACATTGTTCTTGCAGTTACCTAAGCAAAGTCAAGAACAGCTTTTAAGACAGATTTTGGGTCTCCCTTCCAGCACCCCGTTAACCCCCTGCGGCTAGATTTAGGTATAAGGCCGATTGGAGATGAGCTTGCCCTAAGACCACTAATTTTCTGGCGTAGGTTGTGGGTGACCCCGGAACTGGCAGAATATCAGACAGAAACCAAAGAGTTACTGGGTCTTCCTGGGGTAGAAAAAATTGCTTGGTTCGCACACATAAGGGAAGAGTGCAGTAGGATAGGCAAACCAACCCTCTGGAGTAACCCAGAAGAAACATGTTCCGCAGTCTCACGTGCTGAACTGGTGAGAATTTATCGAACATATAAATTGGAAGTCATTCATGGGAATCCGGATCTAGGTGTTCTGACAGCTGAATTCCTTACTGTAAAAGATGAGTATAAATTAGAACCCTTTCTGGATGATATTCTACCTTTCCCAGCAAGAAAACTATATCTTCAGTTTAGATTTAGTACCCTTCCTCTGCGGGCCTTCACTTGCAAATGGTCTGGAACTACCCAACGTGGGTGCCCAGCCTGTAGCCATCAGGAGGAGTCAGAGCTGCATGTTTTATTTTTCTGTCCAGGATATAAATCTGCAAGACAGTTTTGGCTTATACAGTTGTGCAGGAACTTGGGGTTTGTGCACTGCCAGGAGGCACTTAGAATTCTGAAGTATGATACCTCCAAGCCCATTGTCTTTGCTGTTTCCCGCTTTTTAAATTCAATGTGGCGCAGGCGTTGGGCTTTCTTAGAAGAAGAAAAAAAAAAAGATAATAAAAACCACACCAGTTGCTAATGTATAGACTGTTTTTACTGTTCATACTAAGGAGAGAGAAAAATTTGTTTTAATCCTTTTATTGTTTTAGACTTTTACTCATGAAGATGATTATTTTTAACTGAGATACTATCCGTGTAATTCCTTGCATGTATATTTTTATTTGCATTGATTTAATCGGATTTGCTGTGTACTGCTTGGTCTCTGCACTTGACCCGTTCTCTATTGGATCCACGTTGTGCTTTTCTTTTCTCGCTAGTAACGCACTTGCACTTTTTTGAGCCTACTGGCTCTGCCTATAGGCCAGTGCAGCTAAATTTCTTTTGCACGCAAAGATGTTGCACAATGATTTTTATATGTTCGTGGGATGTGTTTTTAATCTTATATTGTCATGATTTTGATTCCACTCTATACATACTTTTATGGTCTTAACGACCGAAATAAAGGTTTTTGAACTGGAACTGGTAAACCTGAGGCAGTGCCAAAACTTTATGCCTCCCCATAGCAAACGTGTTTATTCTCTTTCCATGTGTTCTGCATTCCGCATTTTTTTTACATTTCTTAATTTCTTCTACATATATATTTTCAACATTATTTTCCCATGTTGTATTACTACATATTAAATGATTGTATATATTATGTACTATTATTTAATTTTTTTTATACTCCACAGTTTTTAATTATTTTATAACATTAATTGATATGTTTTATATGTTTAATACTTTTTTACATTTTGTTTAACAGTTCCTAACATTTTTATATGTATATATTCAACATTATTTTCACATGTTTTATTAGTATATATGAAATAATTGTCTATCATTTATACTATTATCTAATGTACACTTTACAATGTTGTCACAATTTGTTATAAAATTGTTTGATATGTTTTTTATTTTTAGTAATTTTTAACAAGTTTTTTAAACAGGTATTCAACTTTTTGACAATATTTCCCATGATTTCCATGGGGAGATAGTTTTTTTTAGTTTCATTTGGCAGTCTTTTTGTTTACTGCTACCTTCCATTTTGTAGCATATTTGTGTCAACTTTCTTGGAACCAGGTCGCAGAAAGCTACTGCTCTTCATTGGAACAGATAATTCCTTTTTTAGGATTTTATAAGGGTTTTGAGGGTAGGGGGATTTAGCAGGGAAGGTTGAAAGTTAGTTATAGTGTTGTTTGTTGATTTTGGTATATTTAGATCTATTGTGCTTACTATTTTACATACGTTTGTCGTTTTCCTTTTTATTCACTGTTTTAATAATATATTACTATGTTATGTTGAGTTGTGTAGTGTTAGATATATTTTGAAGATTACCTGTTATGTATATGTATTTTTGGGAATTAAATGTTTTTGGAGAGTGGGTTTTGTCAATTTCTTTTACAGTTTTTTGTCAAAAAACACGTTCTCTGGGCATTTAGCACTGTTTTTTTTTAAAAGGAAATCAGTTTGGTTTATTATAAATGAATGGTTTTTACTTTGATTTCCTTTTATTTTTTTTTAGTTTCCTGGAGAGATTCCTTTTTTTAAGACAGTTTTTGGATTTTGCATAGGACCTTGATAATCTGGATTACTTTGAGGGATTTCGATTGGAATCGTTATAAGTTTTAATTTTTTGAGGGTTTTATTCCTTTATTTTATTTTTGGTAGATTACTTATTTTTGTTACATAGAGTCAGAGAAAGATCTGCAGCAACAGGACAGTACGTTTTAATTCTTTCATTTATTTTGGTTGGGAAAATGTGATATTACATTGTTTATATTAAATATATGTGATTGTTATTTTGAATTATTTGGATTATGTGTTGCTATAATTTTATGTGATGGATTGAAGTTTATTTTAACTACTTTGGTTGGTGATAGTTACATTTTTAAAAGCATAATTTGTACATATATAAATATATGAGTATTTTTAATATTGTTATTTTAAATAGTCATTGACTGATCTAAAAATAGTATGTTTATTATTTAAAAAAAAGAAATTGGTAGGTTGGTTTACAGTTTGTGGTACTTTTTGAGGATTTTGGTAGGTTACAATTCATTTCATAGTACGCTTTTGGATATCATTTCTAAGTAATGAAGTACATTGTTCTTTATGAAGAGTTTAACTTTAAATTATAGTTTTACTTTAAATTGTAGCATGTTGTACATTATTTGGAATTGTTTGCTACGATTAGGGCACATTTGACTAACAGATTGCTCTTAGTTCTTGGTAGTTTTGCTCTTTTTATAATGCTTCTATACATTTTTAGAGTGTACGTGAGTTCTGCCTAGTGTCATTGTGACATCCTTCCACTGTGTTGTTTGTTTTGGCTTCCTGTGCCAAGGTGCTGCCATAGACATTCCACCATGGTATTTGGAATTTGGGTTGATGTATGGGTCTGGAGGGATGCTGTCTGCCAACCCAAGCGTCTTCAAAATAGACATTAGGGCACTAAATTTGTCTTCATGTTGTTGGTAGAAAGGGCTTTCTATATGTAGATTGTAGTGGTTGGCATACTCTAGTGCTATCATTAGGGCCTTATACAAGTACGGCGTTCTGAGTGTGGTGGTCAGATCACCACAGGACCGCCACCTCTATCGGGATCCAGGACCCCAGGGTGGTCGTGCAGCAGAAAGGGCCAAGGATATGCTGGCGGGGCCGCTGTGGCACCATCAAGCATATTCCAACTTTTATTTCCACTGCCCTTTTCACGGCAGTGAGCCCACCATGAAAAGGGTGACAGACATGGAAGTAAAAAGGCCCTAACAGGGCCCCCTGACACTTCTGGGCCTGGGGGTGCATGCAGGGGGAGACATATTGTGCCCCCCTGGAATTGCACCCCCATTCCTGCAAGGTATGGCATGCACGCTATTAGAATTTGTTTCTGATTATTTAGGTTGTCAGATTCCTCATTATGTGTAATTGTTAACTGTACATGTATGTCTATTTCTTGGCATCTTCTAGGGGCAGATGGGGTATTGCTGGTGGCTTTTTTAGTTCATGCAATTAATATTTACGAAGGGGGTATAGGTGGTAGTTGCCCTGTTATGTGATCGGGGACTCTAGGTAAAATATCCTTAACGATTTTGCTTGTGGGTTCATGGGAGATAGTGTTTGCCTCTTTTATATCTTGCAATATCCTTCATACTTCTCTTTCTGTCACATTTGGGGATGGTCTTGCTCTCTTACATGAATTATCACTTTATCTTTTGTAATTGCCCTCCCATAGCATGCATTAGAATAATATTTAGTACTTTTCCAGGGTATAGTTTCTGATGATACCTTTCTTGGCTGTAAGTGTAGCCCATGTGATTTACTAACTGCTATCCTTTCTGTGAAGTGATGAATTTGGTGGCCTCTGCCATTGTATCTGTAAATATTGTAATAATATAAATATATAATATCTTTAAAGTTTTCCTTATTTTTTATTGGCATGTTTAAAATGCATTTACTTCTATTTAGTATGCTTACATGTATGTTCGGGTAAGATGTTTTATCTGGTTTTGCAGGTGGTGTTTTAATGGACAACAGGTGCTTTAATTTCTGTTGATTGAAAAACATAATTTATATTTTAAATTGTACTTCGCTGGTAGTTTGTAGGGGTTGAGTTATTAGGTTTGTTTTTGTTCCTTATTTGGGTGAGTATTTCTTTTAAGAGTTCTGTGTATAAAAGATAAAAGTTGGAAAGCGTGTTAATATTTGTTTGCTATTTCATATTTGTAAGTTTGTTAACAAATATGTTTTAGTTTAAATATAAGTGTTACTTACTTGGTTATGTAGTTGTTAAGATGTATATTTTTCTTCTTTAATGGTTCATAGAACAAATCCTGCAGATTTTCCTTGTCTTGCAGCATTAGTCATTCTTGAAGTATTTAGTTGTTCAAATTAGTGTGCCCTTTATATGGATGATTTAATTGTTTGTTTGATTGTATTGGTTAAAGTTGTTTATAGTTTATTTTTATTGGTTGGTTTACTATAGCTTGAATTTTTTTTAACAGTTGAATCCTTCTATGGTAATCGCTAATTTGGGTTTTTACTATTTATGTATGATATATAGTTCCATATCTTTGTTTATAAAATTATTTATGTATGTATATATATATATATATATATATATATATATTAATATGTAGTGTGGAGTTTACTTGTTTGTAGTTAATGGTAATTTTTTGGGGGGTGTTATTGTATATATTTTAGAACTGTAACTTTTTGGGGTGAATTTTGAATATGTTTTTGATATATATTTTTATTTAAATGAAATATGTGTATAACAAGTTTTGGGTTTATTTAAAGGAACTGAAAGGTGGTTTTTTGTGTTTTATTAATTACAAACACAATAAACCTCCAAACTTTGCTTTGCCTAAGTTCTCTATGGAGAATGTGCTACAACGTCCACTTGACTGCAAAGATACCGAGCCCCCTGCTACTAATGAGAAGTTCACCTAGGCAGGGAAATACATGCTGTGAAATTCCTAGGGCAACTTCAAAACATATTTAAATACACATAATAGAAATATCTATGAGAGAAGAAAAACTATCACTCATAATTAGAAAAATACAAATATATATTTTATTAAATAATGTCTCTAAGTGTTGTTCATTATATACAATTTTATAACAGAGAAGTCACCATTTAAATCTACGTACACACTACATTCATCCATCTATCCATACATACATGTCACAAACATGATTGAATTGTTCATAATGATCAATGTTTCTGGTATACGATAATTTCAAACGGGAAAGAACAAATTTCCAGTTATGACAACATGATTGTATTATGTTATGTTTGAAATTATCTGTAAAAAGCAATTCCATTAACTTGCAGTCCTCATCTAGATTAAAACCATCAGCCACCCAGTTAAATGATAGCATAGCACCCATGAAGACAAAATCTAAACATTTAGAATGACTATGACATGAAGACTATGAGCCAGCATGTCCTATGGAATATGTGGCAGCCCTTAACCTCTACCACAAAAATTAGGCAGATCCGCAAGTTGTATTTCATGGATAAAATTCAGAACTCTGTTAACTCATTGAGAGATATCTTTTCTATAGTTAAATCTTCGACTATTTCATTGTCAATGACCCCTTCTGTTCCTCTCTCACTTGAAAGATGAAACAACTTGGCCTCCTTCTTTTTTCAAAATATAGGCAAGATAAATGCTACTTTTCCTGTCAAGGCCAGAAGCTATCTGGTTTTGGAGACCTGGTAAATAACTTCAAAGGAATCCCCATGCTAATTAATGTTTGATTGTATTCAACAAGAGGATATTTTGTCTCTTTGTCATATTGTTAAGTCAGGCTGTCCTTTAAATCCTATCCTCCCTACATTCTGGAGCACAAATCAGTCTCCATCTATCCGGTGCTGTGTGAACTATTGAACCTATCTATCACTTCTGGGTATTTTCCTCAGACTTGGATGCATGTGGCGGTGATTCCTCTTTTGAAAAACCTATGTCCTTGAAGTCAGGGAACTTTCATCCAATCTCTTTCTTACCATTCTTGTCAAAGATTGTGGAAAAACATGTAAACAAAAATCTTTCTGACTTTTTAGAAACAAACAACCTTCATCATTGGTTTCAATCAGGCTTTTGTCCCTCCCATAGCACTGAATTGGTCTTTATCTTGGCTATAAACTCTTGGCTATAAAGAATTTGCAAACAATTATAGATCAGGGAGGGTCAGCAGCAATTATTTAGTGCAACCTAAGTGCAGCCTTTGACACTGTCTTTCATTATATCCGACTAGGAAGAATTAATTTTTGAGTGTGGAATTGGCAGTGAGATGCATTCATGGCTAGCTTAGTTTCTGCAAGCCAATCTTCTGCTCCAATATCTTATCTCTGCAGCAAAGTGTTCCTTAAGGCTAGTCCCTGAGTCCCACTCTTTTTAATGTTTACATTCAGCCTTGACGGAAAACATAGAAGCATTTGGATTTTCACTAATTTTGTATGATACACAGCTGATTATTAACCTCTCACAAAACCCCAGCGTAAGAACCTCTTAGTTGAATCTCTGTCTCAAAGAAGTGGCTAATTGGATGAATAGTAATTTTTTAAAGTTTAATGGGGAGAAAACAGAGGTTCTGTTATTGGGGAATCAGAACATCATCTGGTTCCCTGCATGGTGGCCAGATTATTTGAGCCCTTTTCTGCACCCAAAGAAAAACAGATAGGAGTCTGACCGGACCAAAATCTCACTTTTGAGGATCAAGTCACTCAATTCACTGTCAGCTAAATCCTTTGAGAAGTTGAGATGCTTGAAGAAAATGCTATGGATTCTGCCCATTTTAGCTCAGAAAAACTGTAATTCAAGATATGGTAATCTTGCAACTGGACATTGCAATGTACTTTACTTAGGCCCCTCCCAGATAAGACTTTATAATTTATAGAGGATTCAAAATTTAGCAGTGTGGCTGTTACTGAACACCCTGAGTCGTTTATCTATTAGTGCAGGTCTGAGAGAACATCATTGGCTCCCAATCGATAAGCTGACCCAATTTAAGGCCATGTGCTACACCTACAGGACACTTTTCAATACAGGCCCACACTACCTTCAATGTTTAATAAAGTCTTACTCCCATTCAAGATCATTCAGATACTGCAACATTCGGCTAGCACTTGTACTTCCATAGAATTAAAGTAAGGGGTGGTTCTTTAAGATACCGTGCCCCAAAAATCTGGAATTAAGGCTCTGGAAAATCCCTTCTTAAGCGATCTTCAGTAGACAACGAAAAACTTGGCTTTTTAATCCATTTCAATCTTTTCATCAACCTGGCAGTATTAAGGCAACCCTCAGTCAGTCAGAACCCTAGTGCTAGGACGTTTTACATAAGTAGCTATGCACTCTACAAATTAGCATTATCACTATCATCATCCACATTCATGCACTCCTCACCAGTTAGAACTGAAAACAAATGAATGTTGTGATAATGAGACTGTAAACAGTGCAGTGCAAGCCCCTGGGGATTTGCCCTCTCTGCAGTAACCCACCACATTTGTAATGCACTTATAATGCGTCTCAATGAACAATTTCAAATGGGTCAGGGAAATCCTTTATTAAAATGGATATTTGTATTCATAAAATGTAGGGATCCGAAATCAATCTTTAATGTGAAAACATATTTTAGAGACACATTGAAGTACAGCTGAAGACCTATGTGATCCAGTCATGGCCTCCGAAGGTTTATAGTGGTAAGTCAGTGGCACACCAGATATTTGACAAGTCTTTATTCATGCTGGTTTGAGGCAATGTGTGCTTACTGGATTGATTAGCTTGCTCAGCCTCCGTAACATCTTGATGCCTCTTGTGCAAAATTGTTGCAGGCACAAGGTCCTGAATTAATTTCCTCTGCTTTTTGAAAGGGGTTCAAATGATGATTTCAAACCTTCCACACTGCAAATTCCAGGTTATTTCCCCAAATATGCACACAATACTGAGCTCTGCCATTATTATTTAGCCACAACTCCAAAAGTACAGATAGACTTGCTGATTAGGCTTACCCAACAAAAGCTTCATCTCAGTCTACACTGGACACCAGTGGAGAAAAACAAATCAAACTCTTGGATTCTGGTACATGTTGGAAAAGTGAAAAGGCAGTTGGTATCTACACACATTTACTTAGAGCATACCATAAAACCTCGTATTTTGCAAATCTGTTTCTGAAAGTATCAATGTGGTTGTTAATGAAAAAATGCCAATATCTTATAGATTGATGCTGTTTAATAATGTTACTATGATAACAACGTTGGACTCAAAATCAAAGGTTTGGGTGCAAAAATCAAGCAGTAACTTTTTTAAGTTAAATCACAAAAATATATGTTAAATGTTTAAAAAATATACTTAATATGAAAATATATTTGGAGGTGTCAAATTCATTACTACCACTCCAGCCTGATCAACAATAAGGAAAGTGTTGGACTTTCAGATGTACTTTTTCCACTCCAACATAAACAGCAGAAGAGAAATTGTTTGACTTTGTAGGGGCGGATTTACTATTCAAATATGTCTCCTTACAACGTATGCGAATACATCGCATGCCGTTACAACGCGGTCCAGTACATCGCAAGTCATTACAACGACTTGCTGTAGGGGGCGTGCTGGACTTAGGAATAGTATTATTTACTATTCCTACTCCAGTTTGTGCAACAGCAGGGAAGGTGTTGGATTGTAAATCGAACACCAGAAAGCCCCCTACAGCAAGTCGTTGAAACGACTTGCGATGTAATGGTATGCATGGTAACTACGCGGTCGTTGTAACAACCGCGTTGTAAAGGTACCGCATTGTGGAGACAGCGTTGTAAACACTGTTTCCCTTACTATTCACACTCCAACATGGTGGACTTCAATATTCCCTCTCCAACCTCTACAAAAATAGGGAAAGTTTTGGACTTTGAAGGAATAAGATTTACTATTCTCACTGCTACATAAGGAACAGTAAGGAAGGTGTTAGACTTTAGTTGCTTCAGAATGACTATTCTCATCCCAACGTAAGCAACAATAGGAGAAGTGATGGACTTTGGAGGGGTCAGAAGTACTATTTTCACTCCAGTGTTAGCAACAATATGGAAAATGTTGTACTTTGGAAAGCTCAGATTGACTATTTACACTCCTAAATAAAAGAAAAACATAACATGTATATATATATAGAAAATAAAGGAACGAAAAGATATTTTCAAAATTATGTAAAAAAGATATAATATATTTAATATTAAATAATTTATAATAATATTTAGAAGTTAAACATACTAAATTAACACAAGAAATTATAAATACACTTATATCAAACAATGTTACAAATTAAAACATAAGAAAATAGATTTAACCCACTTTCAACCATGTTACCCTAAAATTCTAATTCACAAAATTACAATTATCCTAGAAAACAGTAACATTGGGTAAGGCCTTATGTTCAAAGCTATTTTGTGGTTGCAAAAGCTCCAATTCACATAATCGGAGCCTTTGAAACCGCAAAACAGCTTTTGGATATATTCAAAACCAAAATTGAAATTCGGTAATTTGTTACTGAATCGCAAAACAGGTTTGCAACAACATACCACATTTCAAATTGAAAGAGCCATGTTTAAGGTGTCCCTTCCAATTTGCGATTTCTAATGATATGTACCAATAATTTGTGACTGCAATTGTGGTCCCAAATAATTGATAGGTTACCGACACCTTCAAGGAGGTGGTAACTCACTGGCAAATGCAAAAGCGTCCCGTAGGGACTCCTTCCCCTTTGTCAATGTTGTACAAAAAACTGTTGGAAAGTTTTTTTTAAATGCATCCCACTTCCTTTAAGGAAAACAGACTGTGTTTAAAAAAAAGATTGCTTTATTTAAAAGCAGTCACAGAGATGCTGGCCTGCTGACCCCAGTAGGCCAACATCCCTGTGATGGGAGCGATTCATAGTGGGTTGTAAATTACGACCTACCTCATGAATAATCACGTCTAATTGCAACTAACTATGAATTAGAATTTTGTGAACCACCATGTTGAAAACATATGTTGGTTTCAAAAAGACAATTGCTTTTGTTAAAATTTGGTGCACAAATTGTGACCACTTTTACTGAATGCTATGTATGAACGTACGGCTCAGAATTAAATAACATACAATTTATTACAAATAGCTGAAAAATGCACTCAGTCAGTCAATCCACTTTATTCGATTAATTAAAATCATAAAAGTACAATACACAAAACATAAAACAACAATAATATCATTCAATTCAGATGGGCGATATACATTTTTTTTTTTTTAATTCCTACAAAAAATCTATAATTCATCAGAGCTTGAAGGTTATCAAATAAAACAGTTACGATAAGATAAATTAAAAATTCATACATCATTAGTCATAGGAAATCTCCTTTTCCTAAGGCGAACCGCAGCAACAAGAAAACTAGCAATATTAAAAATGTTCCAGGTGTCATCTAACAGTTGAAGATACATTAAAGCAGGTCTTGCCTGTAAGAAACCCTTTCCCCTCAGTAGGGGGACTATAAACCTCCTCCGTATGTCATTATAAAAATCACAAAACATGATAAAATGCAATGTATCCTGTGATGAAAAATTATCGCACTGGCACGGGCCTATATCCTCTGGTTTACACCATCCCGGAAGGCTACCCAGGGAAAAATGAATCAGATTGAAGCGGAACCTAGTCAATAGCCAACGATGATACGGCTTGGTTACAATTCTCAGGTAGGGCTCAATTAACGGGGAAGAAATAATTAGATAATGAGCTCTGACCAAAGGTTTTTGAATCTCCTGTTCCTCCCGTTCCAACATCAATATATTCAAAAATTGTGATTTTACCCAAATTACATCATCTTTTTTGATCCCATCTGGGGCATTATAAATGTCAGGTCGCCCCAGTTTGAGAAACATAGACTTAACATAAGACAGCCACGGAATGCTGCTGGCTTTCTCCAGGGCAACACAATCCCGTAAGATCTGGTGATTCAGAGTTATCTCAGGATTAAGCCAGGTTTTAATCCAGCAAACCAAGGGGGCCAGTCTCAGTGAGTTAGTTACATAACCCAACCCCAATTCCTGGTGAATAGCAAATGTCGGGGTTGATTGGGGCACAGACAGGAGGGTTCGTAAGAATTTATTTTCAGCCAACTGCATCCCTACCATCTGTTTATAACCCCAAATAGCAGAGCCATATGTAGCAATAGCCAGACATTTAGATCTGTAGATGGAGAGAATAGCTTCAAAAGGCCTTGCTCCCAGTCGCTGTGAAAACCCTAATAAAGCTGACGTCGATCTTACTACTGCGTTTTTTTTAGCTTTAAATTGGGGGACCCAGGAACATCTATCATCGAATAAAACCCCCAAATATGTAAAAGAGGTCACTCTAGACACCTCCGCTCCATTACATGAGAAAGTTTTATCTTTTCTTTTTCTTTGGCCCATTATCATGACATGTGATTTCGACATATTCACAACCAAATCAAGGGATTTCATGTAAACCCCAAATGCATCCAACAGTCTCTGAAGGCCTATAGCAGTTCGGGATAATAAAACGGCATCATCCGCGTATAGGAGGACCGGGATATTCCTGGTCCCTACACGCGGAATATCCAAACTCGCCTGATCCAAGGTTTTATCTAGAGCATTAATATAAAGAGTAAAAAGTAATGGTGCCAATATACAGCCCTGGCGGACACCTCTGCCTGATTTAAAGTGACTAGTGCATTTGCCGTCCTGGGTGACCCTGACTGCTGCTAAAAGATCCCGATGTAAGTCTGCTAAAAAATAAACCAAACAGGGGTCAATACCCATAGCAAGTAAAATAGAACAAAGCTTCGATCTGTTTACCAGATCGAAAGCAGAGGTCAGATCCATAAAAGCCATTTGTAGGGAACCTTTTTTGGCTACGGTGTATTTGCCTATTAATAAATATAAATTAAGACACTGATCCATGGTACTTCTGCCTTGTCTAAAACCATACTGAAGATTGGATAAATCCATCCAGTACTTAAATAAACAATCAACAATTGAAAAAATGTATTACCATTGTTTAAAATATATACATTGAATCATTTTCAAAATATATTACAAAATTGTTAATCTAATTAACTAATAGATCATTGTAAAAAAGCTTTATTTTAATTAAAAAAAATATTTAGAATTAATTTCCTGCCCTTCAAACCCAATAATCTGTTGATAGAAAATTGAGATAAAATAGATAAAAACTTTAAATATATTACCAATTCAAACAAAATAACTGTACAAGAAATAATAACACGTACATAACATTTATTCAGTTGTACTGGAACTTTTTCTTCCGTTGACCTAATTTCAAAAGTTTTTTTGTTGTCATAGATGTAACTGGTGTATATTAAATTATAAAATACGCAGTTCTTCTCAAAGTGTTGTTACTTTAGAATGTCAAGGCATTTCATTAAATTGAAAGCTAAACGGCACTGCATTCGTTTACATTAAATAATCAAGAGAAGGAATTCTTGCTTTTCTGGTAAATCTTTCCTGCATGCCTTTTCCCTTCTGCATACCAGTGATTATATCTTCAAGTTTGGCATCTCATTATAGATCTATGTGGAAACTGATAGACACTGGAGCAGCGATCTCGGAACCTTTCGTAGTAAGAGCTACTTATGCTTAATTATATTCATCCTGCGCTACTAATAATATTAGAGTTTTAATTCTGACCATATCCGGCAAGATTACAGTAGTGGGCACAACATGCAAGATTACCGGTAGTGATCACCTCACCGCATCAGGCAAGGTTCCCAGACGTAATGTAAAAAATGCTTTGCCAATGTGGAATGCCTGTACATGAGTAATACATAATAGCCATAGCTGGAATACCCCAGGCACCAAATTAATATTATAATAAGCCTCCCCAACCATCAGCTCATGAATTCTGAAAATGCACACATGTTTGTCTCAAACACACACTTTTTCAATTTTGGTATACATATATTAATTGAACCAAGAAAACATTTCTAATTTTTTAGGCTGGGCTGCACAGGGGAGAGCTACTTATGTGTAGCTGGAGAGCTACTAGTAACTCACGAGCTACTCGTTGGTGAAGACTGCCCTAGACAAACAATACTTTCTCACATTATACGTTCAATAGAATTTAGACAGCATCACCTTTTTTACTCAAAACATTCATAGATTTATTCCTCCTGAAGATCTCCAAACTTTCATTCAGCCCATTGTGATCTGTGCTATCTTGATGATAATGTCTTTATGTAGCACTTGCAAGCAGTTTAATCATTTTATAGTGCTGTACATTACTATAACCCTGTTTCACGGTGCTCTTTTATTGATCTTGGTTAGGGTTTTTCTTCATTAAATTTTATTTTATTTCAAACTCTGTTTTATTGAAATTTTTCTCAGAGAGTGCGACCATAGCATTTACATAGGCAACATTAGTTGTAAATACATTCCACCCAGATAAACGGAACGCTCATGCAGGTTACATTTTCCCCACAAGGTCCGCGGCGAATGCACTTTAATATATAACACAGCTTCGTCTTAACATGTTGCTTTCATACCCATGTTTCTGAATACAATCTACCCTCCCCAAAAATTAACCTAAAAAGGAAACTTAATTATACCTAAAAAAAAACAGAAAAAAAAAAACTGTGATGTCATGGTGCGGATTAGAGAAATGTGAGCGCGAGGAGTGGGTTATCTGGGCCTCTATTTGGGTGCTCAACGCCCTCCTCAGAAAGCCCGTTCATTTGGAACAGTTAGATAAGGAACAAATGAAGGGCCCTAAGCCTTGGACCGCAAGCCGTCAAAGGGAGCCCCTCCGACAAGTAGCTGACCAGCGGAGACCAGATGTGATCAAAACCTTTTCTAGTGTCTTCAATTATATCAGTCATGCGCTCCAAAGCCAAAGCCCTCCACAGTCTCGCATGCCATTGGGTTAGGGAAGGGGCCTCTTGTTTTTTCCAAGCCGCAGCAACTGCCATTTTGGCTGCCCCCAAACAAAGCCACATCACTGATTTGTCACCCTGTGTCTGCCGCTTCAACGCTGGATCCCGGACCCCCAACAGAACTTGTTCCATGGAGGTGGGAATAGGATATCCTAAGATAAGCTTGATTTGGGACAGAATTTCTTTCCAGAAAGGTTTAATGGCAGGACAGTCCCACCATATATGTCTGAAATCACCTAACATCCCACATCCCCTCCAACACCTGTCCGACGAACTAGGAAAAATCGTGTGAAGTTTCTGAGGGTACAAGTACCAATCGTACATGATTTTGTAGTGTGCTTCTCTGAGATACATTGAGCGGTTGAATTTCACTATATCTCTGCCCAGATGTTCCCAATGCTTATCCTCCAATGGAGCATCTACGAGAGCGTCCCAAAAGCGTTTAAAACGCGGTGCCGTTCTGGGACTCGTCGCTTGTATGAGAGCGTACAGATAGGAGATACATCCCTTGGAAGAGGACCCCGAGTGAGCAAACCTCTCGATAGGGAGCAACTCCCTGGTGGCGGCCAGCCGCACCAGGGGCCGCTGCACCCAGTGTTTTAGCTGCAAGTAGTGGTATTCTTCTTTGTCATTCAATGCAAATTGCTTCTTGCACTCTTGAAAAGAGATGAGTTCTCCTCTTTCAAACAAGTGAGAGATCATGAGGCAACCGCCCTCCCTCCAAGCCTCAAAGGGACCCTCTTGTAGTGCGGGGGGAAAGGCAGCATTGAAATGTATAGGCGTATGAGGGGAGGGAAAGGTCGTAAGGTGCAGTCTGTTAGTGAGGGTATCCCAGACTTTTAGTGTGGTGGACGTAGGCGTGCTTATGTAGGCATTGAGAGGTCTGTCTTGCTTTGGCTTCCATAGAAGATCCCAAATAGTACGCCCTGTTATCTGCCTGTCTATATGCAGCCAATGCTTCTCCGAAGCCCGCAGCGACCATTCCGTAATTACCCGCATTTGCGCCGCTCGATAATAGGACTGAAAGTCCGGTAGTGCTAGACCACCTTCTTTACGCGGTCTAGTAAGCAAATTATAGGGAAGTCGTGCCCTTTTCCCTTGCCAAATAAATGTGGTCAGCATATGCCGCAGCTCCCTAAATAGGCCTCCCTCCACTGGGATAGGCAAACCCTGAAAAAGATAGAGTAAGCGAGGGAGAACATTCATCTTAATGGCATTAATCCTGCCCAACCAGGTGATGTAAGCCCCTCTCCACTTTCCCAGATCCGTCTTTAGTTGTCTCAGAAGGGGGGGGAAGTTAGCTTTGTATAGATCCTGTATTCGAGGAGTAAGCTTAACACCCAAGTAAGTGATCTCCTTGATGGTGCAGCGGAATGGTGACACCTCTTCCACCCCTCGCCAATCATCTTTAGGTATTGTTAAATTTAGTAGGAAGGATTTGGACCGGTTGATCCTGAATCCCGCCACCCTTTCAAACGCCTCTAGCTCTGCATGGATGGCCGGAAGAGAGACAAGAGGGTCCGACACTGGAAGAAGCACGTCATCGGCGAATAGCGATATCTTGTGGTCGTCCGTGCCGAAACGTATACCATGGATCTCTTGGTTTCCTCTGATCCTATGTGCCAGGGGTTCTATGCTCAAGGCAAAAAGGAGGGGGGACAAGGGGCAGCCTTGTCTCGTCCCGCGAGCCAGGCGAAAAGGGGAAGAAGCAACTCCGTTGACAAGGACCCGAGAGCTGGGGGAATGATAGTTAGCGCGAATCATCCCTATAAAAGTTTCGTTAAAGCCAAAGCGCTGGAGCACTTTAAATAAGAAGGGCCATTCCACGCGATCAAAGGCTTTCTCCGCATCTAGCGAGAGAAGCGCTGTTGGGATGTTTTTTTTGCGGGCCTTTTCAATGATATGGATGATGCGCCGCAAGTTATCATGGGTTTGACGCCCCTTTATAAATCCAGACTGGTCTGGATCTATGAGACCAGGGAGGATGGATTCGAGACGAGTGGCCAGGATTTTAGAGTAAATTTTTGCATCTAGGTTTAGAAGAGCAATCGGGCGGTAAGAAGAGCATGCGGAGGGATCCTTACCAGGTTTAGGAAGCACTGCCACAATTGCTTCGCCCATGGAAGGAGTGACCTGTTGCGTAGAGGCGATGATGTTAAATAGTATTGTTAGGAAGGGAACGAGCTCCGGCGCGAAAGTACGGTAGAAGTGGGCTGAGAAGCCATCCGGCCCTGGAGCCTTCTGGAGTTTAAGGGAGTCGATTGCTTTCTGTACCTCTTCAGCGGTTATGGGTTTCGCTAACTTTTCATTAGAGCAAGCCCCGACCTGAGGGAGGTCTATGGGGCTCAAGTACCCCGATGGGTCATGCGTCCCTGGAAGTTCTGAGGTGTAAAGAGTCCTATAAAAATTCTCAAAAGCCCGTGCTTTCCCCTCCTCTGACCTGTGCTCTACACCCTGCTCATCTACTATTAGTTTGATATACTCTTTTTCCTGCTTGGCCCGGAGTTGGCGCGCCAACAAGGATCCCACTTTATTCCCGCCCTCATAACCCCTAGATTGTAGGCGTAGGATGGATTTCTCCGCCCTGTTGGTGTAGATGGCCTGCAGTTTCCCTTTTAGAGCCGTGACCTTCCGTAGTGCCGGAGCCGAGGGGCTATCCTTGTGGGCCTGCTCTGCAGCTGTTAATTCCCGTTCTAATTGAAGGCGCTCTGCACATTGTTGAGAGCGTAAAGTAGTGGCCAGTTCGATGCACTTGCCTCGGACAACTGCCTTAAGAGCGTCCCAGGTAGTTGCATGAGAAGTAGCCTCAGGGTCGTTCAGCTCTAGAAATTCGTTGATGGCCCTTCTGAGGTCATCACGTAGAAGTCTATCCCTGCACAGGAAATTGGGGAAATACCATCGAGCATGTTTTGGACGCGGGTTTGGCCAGGTGATTGTCAACTCCAGGGGGGCGTGGTCCGATAGACAGATCGGATGGAACTGAGTTTGCAGTACGGATGGGAGCAAGAACTGGCTCATGAAAATGTGATCGATACGGGAATATGTTTTATGTGAGTGAGAGAAGAACGAGTAGTCTCGCGTCGTGGGGTTGACCTCCCTCCATACATCTACCAACCCCATGCGCTGAAGCTGTGAATGCAGCGCCTTTCCAAACGCCCCTCCTGGAGCCCTGTGTGAGTGTGTCGTATCCATACCCAGATCCCAGACTAGATTGAAATCCCCCAAGAGCACTATGTCCCCCTGGGCAAAGTTCTCCAGAGACATAAGGAAGGAGAGGATGAAATCTTGTTGACCTGTGTTGGGAGCGTATAGAACTGCGAACGTGCATTGGCGGCCTCTAAGGTCCCCCCGAACCATAAGGAACCTCCCGCTTTTGTCTGTTTTAGTGTCCTGGACTTGAAAGGGGACCCCTGCGTGAAACAACAATGCCACCCCGTTTTGTTTCGAGGAGTGTGAAGATCGAAATATGAGGGGATAAGCTCTATGGCGTAGCCGGGACTCGTCTGACTTTTTGAGGTGCGTCTCCTGCAGAGCTGCTATTTGGACATTGTGGTCATGCAGGTACTTCCAGAAGCGTTGACGCTTGTTAGGGAATTCAATCCCCGAGCGTTCCATGTAAGCACTCTAACCGCCATCTGTACCTAGAAGGGGATGCTGCCCTTTCGGCGTAGGATTCCTCTGAAAAAGCCCCAATTGACCCCCCCATCCCCCCGCCCTCGCCCACAAACCATAGAAAAAGAAAGGAACCATGACATCTAACTGAAAAAACCCAAACAAATACTTAACATGAGTGCATAGAGTCCCCCTCCTAGAGGGAAACCCCTGTACCAGAATACACTCGAGGAACATGACCATTACCATTCCCCCAGCCCTTATCATAGCAAAGATCAAGGCATATGTTGCATTAAGAAAGAAAAAGAGAGCCCCCTTTCCCCAACGGAAGAACAAGTAGCGCTGAATTTCAAACCCTTGCAGCGGATGGGGTTATCAAAATACCCCAAATGCAACTCAAACGGTTAGCCGTGTACCAGACCTCGGCCGTCAACACCCTTCCCCCTGAGCCCCCCCACCACCGTGTAGATAATACTGTCCCCCCGACCTACTACTGCCGATACAGTGTTCTCTCATGGTGTCCATGTCAAGCGCTGGGATCAGAGCATCACGTAGCGCCTGGGCACCCCGGCCCCAACCTGGTACGGAAGATGCAAGTCCTCTGCCCCATCCAGCTCTCCAAATCTTCGGCAGGAGGATCCCTTTGGGTGGGAAGGAGGGGAAAGGGGTGTACCCCCACAGCTTTACAGCAAGTTCAGGCAGAAAGACAACCGAGCGGTTGCACGTCTAATGATGCCTCAGTCTGGTGATTTCTTGTTTCTCCTGCCCATTTGACGCCATTGCCCCCCATTGCGTCGCTCAGGTTGACCCCTCCCGTTCGGGTCCGGTAAGGAAGAGGAGAGTTCCACTCCTAGCAGATCGGCTGCCTCTGAAAGTTCCACAAAGTGGTGCTGTTTGTTATTCCATTGGAAAGAGATCCCAAAGGGGTATGTCCATCTGTACCTAACTTTCTTCTCCCGCAGATGTTCGGTGATTGGGCGGAACTGTTGGCGTCTCATGAGAGTGGCCTGCGCTACATCTTGATAAAGCGAGCATGTGGCATTTTGGAAGGTGAGCGTGTCGGTGACCCTTGCCCTCTGCAAGACCATCTCCTTGACCTTGAAAGAACTGAACTTTGCCAGGACATCTCTTGGGCGTCGACCTTCCCCCGGCAGGCGCGGGCCAACTCTATGCACTCTCTCCAACTGGACTTCAGGGCCGTCTTCACCTAGGGCTGAGGAGAAGAGTCCCACCATGAATGCTTCCAGATCCGGGCCTTCGCAATCCTCCACCAGGCCTCGGACTCTTATGTTGTCGCGGCGAGAGCGATTTTCCAAATCTTCGCACTTGAGTAGTGAATCACGGAGTTGGCCACGCAAGTCAGCAGTTCCTTCTTCCAGGATCTTAATCTTGTCGGACACCTCCCGTTGTTGCACCTCAAGATCGAGGGTACGCGTGCCCACCGAGTCAACATCTGTTTGAACAGCCACCAGTTTCTCTCGTACCTCAGCACGGAAAGTTTCGAAGGAGGCCTCCATCTCAGCCTTGATATCCGCTCGTAGCTCTGATCGCAGCTCCTGTTTGAACTCGCGAAGAGAGGACATGAGGTCGTCTCGGGTCAGTGCCATATTCGCCGGTCTTACCGTCGCCTCGTCCTCGACCGCCCCCGCTCCGCCCGACGTGAAGTAGTTGGAGACCTTATTATTGGGGGTCTTTTTGGGTGGCATATGTGGACCCTCCCCTCGGTCAGCTCTCGGCCGCCTCTTCAAATGCGTGGAACCAGTGCGCCTCTGTTATCTTCGTGTGGGGACCCCTTCGCTTACCCTGCCATCTCAATTGTGTGGGACCTGAGCGCCCTTGATATCCGCCAGTGGGGCCCCCGTCGCTCACTCCTCCACTCCCGGGACCACACTGCTCTTCTCTTCCAGACGCCCGGCCAGTTCAGGCTCACCCGTCTCTCCCGGCAGCCAGCGAGAGACAACCGGCTCAATGATGGTGCCAATCAGCCTCCGCCTCGGCCCACTCCCGTGAGTCTCCCTACGGGGCAGGTATCCTCCCCTTTCAGGCGCCGCGTGGGGGCTACAAGCCTGCAAGTGGAGATTCCTTGGCAGCCATGTTGGGGTCAGGCACCGCTCTGCTGTGCTTCTTCAGTGCAGGACTCCAGCCCCCTGCCGATACGCTCCTCACCTCTGCGCTTGACCCCTTATTGCTGAAGCCCTAAAAGGAGAGAGGCATGCTGCTCCTCCGCGCACACCCTCGGGGCCCCTACAACAACAGAGGGGTTCGAAGACTCACTCAGCGCTTAGCAGGGCCGCTTCAGCAACGCTCGTCATTGAGGTGATCTCGGGGCCGGAGGGGAAGTTCATCCCCATTCCGAGGGATCTTCACAGGCAGGGCCAGCCGATCTGGGCGCTCATATCTCCTTCGCCGCATCTGCCCGCCATTATGACGAGCGCTGTGTGGGAGTCGGGTCGGTCCCGCATACAGCCGCTGCCTACCTTCGGGGACAACAGGGGGCCGATATACTCGTCCGCGCCCCCCCGCGAGTGCCGGTGACAGGAACCTCCGGGGCAAATCCGCGGCAAGGTGATGCGGGTAATCAGCAACCCCGCGCTCTCGTTCCCAGCGCCCGGGCGCCCGCCATTTTCTCTCCGGCGCCGCTGCGCCGCCCTCTCTGCTCCGGGTCTCCTCTGCGCTCACACCGGGACCTCAGACGCACCGAAGCAGCCCCCCGTGGTCAGCGCCTCCACAGCATCGCGGATCCGTGCTTGCGACGCCGGTAAGGTGCCTTGATGCCACCAATTCAGCAGGGCCTGGGAAGGAGCCGATCGGAATCACGTCCGATCGGCCAT
>CAWUFW010024935.1:0-52465 GCA_963921515.1 Calotriton arnoldi | reverse complement strand
TTTGGGCCCTTGCCTGTCACTGGTCCTTGACCCACCCACGCAAGTGAGGTACCATTTTTCTTGGAAGACTTTGGGGAACGCGGGGTGGGTGGAAATTTGTGGATCCACGCAGATTCCGGGACTTTCCACCACAGAAATGAGAGGAAAATGTGGTTTTTTTGACAATGTTTTAGGTTTGCAAGGGATTCTGGGTAACAGAACCTGGTGAGAGGCAGTCAAGTCACCCCATCATGTATTCCCCTGGGTGTCTAGTTTTCAAAAATGTAAAGGTTTGCTAGGTTTCCCTAGGTGCCGGCAGAGCTAGGGTTCAAAAACTACAGCTAGGCACTTTGCCAGAAAAGGGTCATTTTTCACTGTGAAATTGTGGTGTGTACACGTTGCGTTTTGCGCCGTTTCCTGTCGCGGCCACTAGGCCTACCCACACAAGTGAGGTACTATTTTTCTTGGAAGACTTTGGGGAACGCGGGGTGGGTGGAAATTTGTGGATCCACGAGGATTCCAGAACTTTCCACCACAGAAATGTGAGGAAAATGTGGGTTTTTTGACAATTGTTTAGGTTTGCAAGGGATTCTGGGTAACAGAACCTGGTGTTAGCCAGTCAAGTCACCCCATCCTGGATTCCCCTGGGTGTCTAGGTTTCAAAAATGTATAGGTTTGCTAGGTTTCCCTTGGTGCCGGCAGAGCTAGGGTTCAAAAACTACAGCTAGGTACTTTGCCAAAAAAGGGTCATTTTCCGCTGTGAAATTGTGGTGTGTCCACGTTGCATTTTGTGCCATTTCCTGTTGTGGGCACTAGGCCTACCCACACAAGTGAGGTACCATTTTTCTCAGAAGACTTTGGGAAACGCTGGATGGGTGGAAATTTGTGGATCCACGCAGATTCCAGAACTTTCCACCACAGAAATTTGAGGGAAATGTGGTTTGACAATTATTTAGGTTTGCAAGAGATTCTGGGTAACAGAACCTGGTGGGGGACAGTCAAGTTACCCCATCCTGGATTCCTCTGGGTGTCTAGTTTTCAAAATGTATAGGTTTGCTAGGTTTCCCTAGGTGCCGGCAGAGCTAGGGTTAAAAAACTACAGCTAGGCACTTTGACAAAAAAGGGTCATTTTTCACTGTGAAATTGTGGTGTGTCCACGTTGTGTTTTGCGCCGTTCCCTGTCGCGGCCACTATGCCTACCCACACAAGTGAGGTACCATTTTTCTCGGAAGACTTTGGGGAACGCGGGGTGGGTGGAAATTTGTGGATCCACGCAGATTCCAGAACTTTCCACCACAGAAATTTGAGGAAAATGTGTTTTTTTTGACAATTTTTTAGGTTTGCAAGGGATTCTGGGTAACAGAACCTGGTGTGAGCCAGTCAAGTCAGCCCATCCTGGATTCCCCTGGGTGTCTAGTTTTCAAAAATGTATAGGTTTGCTAGGTTTCCTGTTAGACCTGGCATCATTGGCGCGGGTCTCCCTTCCTCTTTTCTCTTCTGACCTTTTATGTTGGCTGGATTTAGATGCTCTGGGCGCTGTGCCATTTGCCAATCAGTGACACAGCGCGAATGCTCCCTGTGTAAAGATAACTGTATGAATTGGAATAATCATAATTGGCTCGTTTGGTTTACCTGTCAGTCCCTAGTATCAGTGCACTGCGTGTGCCCAGGGCTGGTAGACCAAATACTGCTGGTGGGCCGGCAGCGCTGATTTGCGCTACCCACCGAAGCAGCTTTGAAAGTATGTCTGCATAGCCTGTTCTAATAGCGAGTTACCCTCCATTTCACTGTTTACTATTGCGAGGCCACCCGTTCTCATAGGCCAGAATGTGCAGGCTGAATATTGCATGCCTTAATCCTCCCTGCCCCTAGGAACCTGATAGGAACGTCGAATTTGATATGCTTAAACTCAGAACATGGAGATGCATCTTTTAGTAAGGATTATTACCGTAGCCCGTGTTCGAAAATGCCTCTACTAGAAACGAGGAATTTTCTGGTCTGAAGCTTTCCTGTAGGCTTTTGCTAGCGTGTGTATTGGCCGTCTGGTTTTGGAGCAGCAGGGCCAGCTGGGTCAGACCTGGCTGGAGAGAGAGATCGGTATTTAGAGTATGGGGAGTGGTGACTCTTTGATCCGAGCAGGGCTGTGCCTGGCAAGGTGAATGATGGCTCCATCTCCCACTGGGCGTCTGATAGCAGACCCCCAGATTCCCAAAGGGCAGGATGTCGCCTCGTAAACGAAGTGCTCCCCGACCCCACCGAACTGGTTCTGACTGGATGCAGTGATTTGTGACGGCAGAGAACAAAGACTTTTTAGGTATAAAGCGCTGCGCTGAATCCTGTTTCAAGTGTGTTCCTTCTGGATGTCAAGACGAAACTCTGTCCGAGCGGACAGAGGAAAGGACTTTTGAAACTTTCACCAAGCTTGCTGAAGAAACTACCCAAGGGCCTGAATTGAGAGCGCCTCCTGCTGAAGTCTCAGGGACATTAGACTTCACCCCATCAGCCGGCCGAATTCCTTCGCTAGGAATTCTACTTGCAGGTGAGGCCTCCGTCGAGTAATCCGGAACCTCTAGTTCTACTGTGAGGAACGCGGACTGGTAACCTTTGTGAACTCTGTGTGTGGGCCGCCGAGGCTAAGAGAGAGCTGCCGCCGACGAGTGCCTGCCTTAATTTGAATCTTTAGAACCTTCACTGAAACTGTGTGGGCCGTCGCAGCTAGGAGAGAGCTGCCGCCGCTGAGTGCCCGCCTTAAATTTGAACCTGCAGAACCTGCGCTGAAACTGTGTGGGCCACCGCAGCTAAGAGAGAGCTGCCGCCGCTGAGTGCCCACCTGATTTTGAATCCTCAGACCCTTCACTGCAACCTTGTGGGCCGCCACAGCTAAGAGAGCTGCCGCCGCTGGATGCCCGCACTCGTGTTAATTGTGCAACATCGTGGATTGTCCTTTGAGCCACCGCAGCTAAGAGGGAGCTGCCGCCGCTGAGTGCTCGCACTGTTGCTAACGTTCCATCACCGAGATTTGTCCTGTGGGCCACCGCAGCCAAGAGAGGGCTGCTGCCGCTGAGTACTCGCACCGTTGCTAACTTGGCATCACCGTGATTTGTCTTGTGATTCGCCGCAGCTGAGAGAGAGCTGCTGCCGTGGAGTGCTCGCACCCTTGCTAACTGTGCATCATCGTGATTTGTCCTGTGAGCCGCCGCAGCTAAGAGAGAGCTGCCGCCGCTGAGTGCTCGCTCCCTTGCTAACTTTGCATCCTCGTGATTTGTCCTGTGAGCCGCCGCAGCTAAGAGAGAGTTGGTTCCGCGGAGTGATCGCACCCTTGCTAACTGTGCATCATCGTGATTTAACCTGTGAGCCGCCGCAGCTAAGAGAGAGCTGCTGCCGCTGAGTGCTCGCACCCTTGCTAACTTTGCACCATCGTGATTTGTCCTGTGAGCCGCCGCAGCTAAGAGAGAGCTGCTGCCGTGGAGGGCTCGCACCCTTGCTAACCTTGCATCATTGAGAATTGTCCTGTGGGCCGCCGCAGCTAAGCGAGAGCTGCTGCCGCTGAGTGCCCACGTCTTTGTCAACCTTGCACCATCGTGAATCGTCCTGTGGGCTGCCGCAGCTAGGAGAGCGCTGCTGCCGCAGCGAGCCCACCACGGAGCTGCACGACAAAAGTCATCGCCACCACCAGCCCGGGCTCCCGCAGCTGCATGCTGCTGCTGCTGAGGGCCCGCCTGTCCCGGAGTGCCCGAATCGTTGCGAGTGCACTTTGCGGACCACTGCCATCGAGAACTGTGGTCGTTGGGAGTCCGCCTGTCACCGTCTCCGCTTCTTCGAGAAGCTACGTGTTGGGTCCCCGTCCAACGGCAGGTATCTGTCGCGCAACTTGTCGCATAGACCCAGGCCTTGAACTCAGTCAGTGCCACATTCTGGTGAACACGTATTGCCTTTTTAAGTCCCTAATGATTTACATGCCTGATTACTGGTTAAAACACTTTTGAGAGTCTCGTACCAAACCTTAGATAAAGATACTATTTTTTCTATCCCTACTTGAGTTGTGTCCTTTTGTGGTGTCGTTACTGCCTTATTGTGCATGGTCATTAATGCTTCACACACTGCCTCTGAGATAGGCCTAGCTGCTCGTGCTACGTTACCACAGGGTTGAGCAGGGGTTATCAAAGGGGGTATCCCACTTGCCCTGACTTGGGGAGAAGGGTCCCTATTTGGACAGTGGCGCCAGCCATTGCCAACTAGAGACCCCCCATTTCCAACATTGGCGGTCAGCGGTGAGGATCAGAACTTGCATTTATGATCCACGTACAATAACTGGTAGACACCACTAGTGAGTACAGACCAAAGCACAGACACGCGCGGATTTTTTTTTTCTCTCTCCGAAAATTTTTTTAGTTGGTTGTTTAGTATTGAATTGTTGATCGCAGCCATGAGTACTGCTAATATGGGAAGGCCAACCTCCAATGCTTCGGAGGATCTCGCCTTTGAGGAGGGAAGATTAGATACCTATACTGCCAAACAGCTGAAGTCATTTTGTAGGCACTTCGCAGTCCCCGTGATAGGTCTCTCTAGGAAGGAGGAGTACCACAAGGCGCTGAAGGCCTGGTGGGAAGCGAGAGAGTCCGCTGTGGATGAGGAAGAGAATGCTGGAGGGCAGCCCGGATGATGCAGTAGAGGGGGAGATAGAACACCCTCCAATCCAGGTACTAGTGTATCCCAAAGGAGCCTGGCCCCAGAAGAGCTGGAGGACAGGGAGAGAGATAGGAGGCATAGTTTGGAGATGGCTAAATTGGAAGGTCAGAAGGACCTTGAGAGTAAGAAGTTAGACATTGAGAAAAATCGATTGTCATTTGAACTTGAGAAAATGAGAATGGAACATGAGAATGTTGAGGGAGATAGAGATCAGGGCGAGCAGTGTCCCGGTCTCCCCTCTGGTGGCAGCATACCGTTAGTAACTCCTGAGAGTAGAGTTTATATTCCTAAGGATGTCATTAAGGATTTTCACAAGAGTGAGGCTATTGGGCAATGGTTTCCGCATATGAGATAGCAATGGTGTCCCACTGGGTCCCTGAGCAGGATTGGGGAGCGGGATTGTGGGGGCGCTTTGTGAGTGATGGTAGGGATACCCTGTTGGACCTGCCTGAGGAGAGCAGGATGGTGTATGCCCATATGAAAGAAGCTTTGATGACCCGTTATGGTTTGACCCCAGAAATGTACAGGCAGAGGTTTAGGACCTGTAAGAAGTTAGAGGATACCACGTGGGTTGAATATGCGTCTTTTTTCTGCAGAGCAATGTATTGCTGGGTAAAAGGTAGCAAAGTGGAAACTTTCGAGCAATTGTATGATTTGTTTGCGTGGGAGCATTTGTCCAGTAACTGTTTTCCAGAGCTACGCCAGCACCTGATTGATAGCAAGCTGACTAACCCTAGGAAGCTTGCTGAGGAGGCGGACCGCTGGGTGAGCACCCGGGTCCGCAAAGGTTTTGTGGGAGACTTCGCCCGAGGTGGGCAGGGTCCCCAGCAGAAAAGTGGGGGGACAAGGGTAAACAGAGGGAGTTCCAGAGAGGGCCCCAAAGTAATTCCCAAGGGAACCAAGCAGTGGTGTCCCAGCCTCCCCCTGAGAAGAAGCCAGTGTCCCCGACAGGCAGGCCTGTTCATAGGGGGCCCCTTACTTGTTTCAAGTGTGGTCAAGTGGGCCACCGGTATTATGCATCCCCTCGTGCACCACCCCATGCACCATCCCACCAGATTGCCAGTGTAGCCCTGGGGGGGGGAGGAAATGGAAGTCCAAGGTGGATGGGATCCCATAGAGTTAACACTTGTCTCGCTAGGGGACTTCGAGAAGGTCCCTAACCCCACACTGCCGACCAACACTCGGAAGTACCGGCAGTGGGTGACCATCAATGGCCATAGGGTGGAGGCTCTCAGGGACACCGGAGCTAGTGTGACTGCTGTCAGCTCCTGGTTGGTGTCCAAAGAGCAAGTTGTCCCCCATGCATTCTGCCCTGTAGTGTCAGCAGACAACTCAGAGAGCCAGTGTGAAGTGGCTCAGGTTCCCTTCGAGTGGGGGGGGGTCACAGGAACTCTTCAAGTGGCTGTGAGGGCCGCCATGCCTGTAGACTGTCTGTTGGACAATGATCTGGAGAACTCCCCGTGGGCTACGGTGGAGAGAAAGTCTCATTTGGAAATGTTGGGGTTGCCTCAGTGGGCGTGTGTGACCACTCGGTCCATGACAGCTCAGAAGGATGTTCAGGAGGGTCTGGAGCCTGAAAGTATGGCCCAGGCCCCTGCCTCAAAGAGAAGGGGTAGGGGGCGTGGGAAACCGGCCCGCACGGTTCCCACGGTCCCGGAGGAAGCAGACCTTGAGGGGGATGCCCTGGCACCTACAGGGGAACAAGTGGCCGAACTGGGGGACCTACCGGAGCTGACCCATTGGCAGCAGGAAGGTGGGCCCTCCAGGGAGGAATTTTGTGAGCAGCAGAGAACCTGCCCTTCTCTTGAGGGGGTGCGGCGACAGGCCGCCGCCCAGGCAGTAGGTGACCAGACAGGGTCACATTGGATCTATTGGGAGAACGACCTCCTTTACAGCAAGCCTAAGGTTGCTGAGCCTGGGTCAGCCCGTGTGCTGGTGGTACCCCAGAGCTTCAGGACCTTCCTACTTGGGTTGGCTCATGATGTGCCACTGGACGGACATTTGGGGCAGACCAAGACCTTTGAGAGGCTGGTCAGCCACTTCTATTGGCCCCAGATGCGCAGGAGCTCCGATGCTCACTGCAGAACGTGTGAGACTTGCCAGGCAAGTGGGAAGAGTGGAGGGAATATTAAGGCCCCACTACAGACCTTTCCTGTGGTGAGCACCCCATTCAAAAGAGTGGGCATTGATATTGTGGGGCCTCTGGATCCCAAGACAGCCATGGGCCACAGGTTCATCCTGGTCTTGGTGGACCATGCAACCCGGTACCCTGAGGCCATCCCGCTCAGGACAGCTCCCGTGGTGGGACGGGCACTGATGGGGATTTTCTCCCGTGTGGGATTCCCCAGAGAGGTGGTGTCCGATAGGGGAACTAACTTCATCTCCAAGTACATGAAGTCACTGTGGGAGGAGTGTGGGGTAACGTATAAGTTCACCACTCCTTACCACCCCCAGGGTAATGGGCTGGTTGAGAGATTCAACCGGACCCTTAAGGGCATGATTATGGGCCTCGGCGAGCCCATAAGGCGTAAGTGGGATGTCCTCTTACCATGCCTGTTGTTTGCTTACTGTGAGGTGCCACAGAAGTCCTTAGGGTTCAGTCCCTTTGAGCTGCTCTATGGTCACCCGGTAAGAGGGCCTCTGAGCCTGGTCAAGGAAGGCTGGGAGCAATCTCCCAGGAAACCTCCCCAGGATGTGTTTAGTTACATGCTGGCCTTCAGGAACCAGACTCAGCATTTCAGGAAACTTGCTGAGGCAAACCTGGAAACCAGCCAGGAAGAGATGAAACGCTGGCACGATCAGAATGCCAATCTGATCGAGTTTCAGCCTGGACAGAAGGTTTGGGTCATGGCCCCGGTGGAGCCCTGTGCGCTCCAGGATAAGTGGACCGGCCCCTTTGAGGTGGTGGAGCGCAAGAGTCCTGTTACCTACGTGGTGGACTTGCAGTCTCCCAGGAACCCCTTGCGGGTCCTGCATGTTAACCGCCTGAAGCCCCACTTTGAGAGGTCTGAAGTGGGCATGCTTCTGGCCACAGATGCTGGGATGGAGGAGGAGAGCGAGCCCCTTCCTGACCTCCTGTGTGCAGGGGAGCGAGATGGGTCAGTGGAGGGTGTGGTCCTCTCCACCACACTGACCCCTGAGCAGCAGGGTGATTGTCGCCACCGGGTGGGGCAATTCAGTGATCTGTTCTCCCTGGTACCTAGTGTCACTGATTGGTGTGTCCATGACGTGGACACCGGGGACAGTCCTCCCATTAAGCACAAGGCTTGCCGAGTGACTGACCGGGTAAGGGCCTACATTAAGGATGAGGTTACCAAAATGTTTGCCCTTGGGGTGATTGAGTCCTCTAGCAGTCCTTGGTCCAGCCCAGTGGTCCTGGTACCAAAAGCTGAAGTGCCTGGTACCACCCCTGAACTTCGGTTCTGCGTGGACTATCGGGGCCTCAATTCAGTCACGAAGACTGACGTGCACCCCATCCCCAGAGTTGATGAGCTCATAGATCGGTTAGGGGCTGCCAAATACCTCAGCACATTTGATTTGACATCTGGGTATTGGCAGATCGCCTTGACCGAGGGGGCAAAGGAGAGGTCAGCCTTTTCCACACCCGATGGGCACTACTAGTTCCGGGTGATGCCCTTTGGAATGAAGAATGCCCCTGCCACCTTTCAGAGGCTGGTCAACAGGGTGTTGGCTGGGCTGGAAGACTTCAGTGCCACCTACCTGGATGACATTGCGGTGTTTAGCTCCTCTTGGGAGGACCACCTGCGCCACCTCTGGGAGGTATTGATGGCACTGCGGAAGGCAGGCCTCACAATCAAAGCCAGTAAGTGCCAGATTGGGCAGGGTCTGTAGTGTATTTGGGGCACCAGGTAGGGAGCGGCCAGGTGGCGCCCCTTCAGCCCAAGATTGAAACTATCCTGGTGTGGGAACCCCCCAAGACTCAGACGCAGGTGAGAGCCTTCTTAGGACTCACGGGGTACTACAGGAGGTTTGTCAAAGGATATGGTAACATTGTTGCACCCTTGACTGAGCTGACTTCTAAGAAGCAGCCAAAGAAGGTAAACTGGACTGACACCTGTCAGAACGCTTTTGACGCCCTGAAGACTGCCATGTGCACTGCACCCGTGCTTCAGGCACCCGACTTTTCAAAGGAATTCGTTGTCCAGACAGACGCCTCATAGCATGGTATAGGGGCTGTTCTGTCACAGATCAATGAGGAGGGACTAGACCGACCGGTAGCCTTCCTAAGCAGGCGGTTACTTCCCCGGGAACAGAGGTGGAGTGCAATTGAGCGTGAGGCATTTGCTGTGGTCTGGGCGCTGAAGAAGCTGAGGCCATATTTGTTTGGGACTCACTTCCGGGTTCAGACAGACCACAGGCCCCTTAGATGGTTGATGCATATGAGGGGTGAGAATCCCAAGTTGTTGAGGTGGTCCATTTCCCTACAGGGTATGGATTTCATGGTGGAACACCGCCCTGGTACAGAGCACGCCAATGCTGACGGTCTGTCCAGGTTTTTCCGCCTTAGTGATGAGAACTCCCAAGGGAATGGTTAGTTCTCCCCACATTTCAGCTGGAGAGGACGTGTGTTAGACCTGGCATCATTGTCGCGGGTCTCCCTTCCTCTTTTCTCTTCTGACCTTTTATGTTGGCTGGATTTAGATGCTCTGGGCGCTGTGCCACTGCCAAAGAGTGACACAGCGCGAATGCTCCCTGTGTAAAGATAACTGTATGAATTGGAATAATCATAATTGGCTCGTTTGGTTTACCTGTCAGTCCCTAGTATCAGTGCACTGCGTGTGCCCAGGGCTGGTAGACCAAATACTGCTGGTGGGCCGGCAGCGCTGATTTGCGCTACCCACCGAAGCAGCTTTGAAAGTATGTATGCGTAGCCTGTTCTAATAGCGAGTTACCCTCCATTAAACTGTTTACTATTGCGAGGCCACCCGTTCTCATAGGCCAGAATGTGCAGGCTGAGTATTGCATGCCTTAATCCTCCCTGTCCCCAGGAACCTGATAGGAACGTCGAATTTGATATGTTTAAACTCAGAACATGGAGATGCATCTTTTAGTAAGGATTATTAGCGTAGCCCGTGTTTGAAAATGCCTCTACTAGAAACGAGGTATTTTCTGGTCTGAAGCTTTCCTGTAGGCTTTTGCTAGCATGTGTTTTGGCCGTCTGGTTTTGGAGCAGCAGGGCCAGCTGGGTCAGACCTGGCTGGAAAGAGAGATCGGCATTTAGAGTATGGGGAGGGGTGACTCTTTGATCCGAGCAGGGCCGTGCCTGGCAAGGTGAATGATGGCTCCATCTCCCACTGGGCGTCTGATAGCAGACCCCCAGATTCCCAAAGGGCAGGATGTCGCCTCGTAAACCAAGTGCTCCCCGACCCCACCGAACTGGTTCTGACTGGATGCAGTGATTTGTGATGGCAGAGAACAAAGACTTTTAGGTATAAAGCGCTGCGCTGAATCCTGTTTCAAGTGTGTTCCTTCTGGATGTCAAGACGAAACTCTGTCCGAGCGGACAGAGGAAAGGACTTTTGAAACTTTCACCAAGCTTGCTGAAGAAACTACCCAAGGGCCTGAATTGAGAGCGCCTCCTGCTGAAGTCGTCAGGGACATTAGACTTCACCCCATCAGCCGCCCGAATTCCTTCGCTAGGAATTCTACTTGCAGGTGAGGCCTCCATCGAGTAATCCGGAACCTCTAGTTCTACTGTGAGGAACGCGGACTGGTAACCTTTGTGAGCTCTGTGTGTGGGTCGCCGCGGCTAAGAGAGAGCTGCCGCCGCTGAGTGCCCGCCTTAATTTGAATCTTTTCAACCTTCGCTGAAACTGTGTGGGCCGCCGCAGCTAAGAAAGAGCTGCTGCCGCTGAGTGCCCGCCTTAAATTTGAACCTGCAGAACCTGCGCTGAAACTGTGTGGGCCGCCGCAGCTAAGAGAGAGCTGCTGCCGCTGAGTGCCCGCCTGATTTTGAATCCTCAGACCCTCCGCTGCAACCTTGTGGGCCGCCGCAGCTAAGAGAGCTGCCGCCGCTGGATGCCCGCACTCGTGTTAATTGTGCAACATTGTGGATTGTCCTTTGAGCCGCCGCAGCTAAGAGGGAGCTGCCGCCGCTGAGTGCTCACACCGTTGCTAACGTTGCATCACCGAGATTTGTCCTGTGGGCTGCCGCAGCTAAGAGAGAGCTGCCGCCGCTGAGTGCTCGCACCCTTGCTAACTTGGCATCACCGTGATTTGTCTTGTGAGCCACCGCAGCTAAGAGAGAGCTGCTGCCGTGGAGTGCTCGCACCCTTGCTAACTGTGCATCATCGTGATTTGACCTGTGAGCCGCCGCATCTAAGAGAGAGCTGCTCCCGCTGAGTGCTCGCACCCTAGCAAACTTTGCACCATCGTGATTTGTCCTGTGAGCCGCCGCAGCTAAGAGAGAGCTGCTGCCATGGAGGGCTCGCACCCTTGCTAACCTTGCATCATTGGGATTTGTCCTGTGGGCCGCCGCAGCTAAGAGAGAGCTGCTGCCGCTGAGTGCCCACGTCTTTGTCAACCTTGCACCATCGTGTATCGTCCTGTTTGCCACCGCAGCTAGGAGAGCGCTGCATCCGCAGCGAGCCCACCACGGAGCTGCACGACGAGAGTCATCGCCACCACCAGCCCGGGCGGGCGCAGCCGCGTGCTGCTGCCGCTGAGGGCCCGCCTGTCCCGTAGTGCCCGAATTGTTGCGAGTCCACTTTGCGGACCACTGCCATCGAGAACTGTGGTCGCTGGGAGTCCGCCTGTCACCGTCTCTGCTTCTTCGAGAAGCTACGTGCTGGGTCCCCGTCCAACGGCAGGTATCTGGTGCGCAACGGGTCGCGTAGACCCAGGCCTTGAACTCAGTCAGTGCCACGTTCTGGTGAACACGTATTGCGTTTTTAAGTCCCTAATGATTTACATGCCTGATTACTGGTTAAAACGCTTTTGAGAGTCTCGTACCAAACCTTAGATAAAGATACTATTTTTTCTATACCTACTTGAGTTGTGTCCTTTTGTGGTGTTGTTACTGCCTTATTGTGCATGGTCATAAATGCTTCACACACTGCCTCTGAGATAGACCTAGCTGCTCGTGCTACGTTACCACAGGGTTGAGCAGGGGTTATCAAAGGGGGTAGCCCACTTGCCCTTGGGGAGAAGGGTCCCTATTTGGACAGTGGCGCCAGCCATTGCCAACTAGAGACCGCCATTTCCAACATTTCCCTTGGTGCCGGCAGAGCTAGGGTTCAAAAACTACAGCTAGGTACTCTGCCAAAAAAGGGTCATTTTTCGCTGTGAAATTGTGGTGTGTCCACGTTGCGTTTTGTGCCGTTTCCTGTCGCGGGCACTAGGCCTACCCACACAAGTGAGGTACCATTTTTCTCGGAAGACTTTGGGGAACGCGGGGTGGGTGGAAATTTGTGGATCCACGCAGATTCCAGAACTTTCCACCACAGAAATTTGAGGGAAATGTGGTTTCTTTGACAATTGTTTAGGTTTGCAAGGGATTCTGGGTAACAGAACCTGGTGGGAACCAGTCAAGTCACCCCATCATGGATTTCCCTGGGTGTCTAGTTTTCAAAAATGCATAGGTTTGCTAGGTTTCCCTAGGTGCCGGCAGAGCTAGGGTTCAAAAACTACAGCTAGGCACTTTGCCAAAAAAGGGTCATTTTGCACTGTGAAATTGTGGTGTGTCCACGTTGCGTTTTGCGCCGTTTCCAGTCGCGGGGACTAGGCCTACCTATGCAAGTGAGGTACCATTTTTCTCGGAAGACTTTGGGGAACGCGGGGTGGGTGGAAATTTGTGGATCCACGCAGATTCCAGAACTTTCCACCTCAGAAATGTGAGGAAAATGTGGGGTTTTTTATATTTTTTTAGGTTTGCAAAGGATTCTGGGTAACAGAACCTGCTGAGAGCCAGTCAAGTCACCCCATCCTGAATTCCCCTGGGTGTCTAGTTTTCAAAAATGTATAGGTTTGCTAGGTTTCCCTAGGTGCCGACAGAGCTAGGGTACAAAAACTACAGCTAGGCACTTTGCAAAAAAAGGGTAATTTTTCATTGTGAAAATGTGGTGTGTTCAAGTTGCGTTTTGAGCCGTTTCGTGTCGTGGGCACTATGCCTACCCACACAAGTGAGGTACCATTTTTATCGGGAGACTTAGGGTAATTCAGATTTGTAAAGCAACTGTTATTACCTATTGACTTTCAATGCATTTCTGCCTTCCAAATGAAAGACAATATGTAAAAAGAAGTCATTTTGAAAAATGACCGATAATTCTCATGCTAGTATGAGTATTCCCAATTTCGGAAATGTGCAAATATCTACTGTTTCTAAACTCTATATTTTGTTCCCATTTCAGAAATACATAGGTGTCTTTCATACGGATTTTTCCATGTATACATTTTCCAAGAATAATTGCTATATACCCGGGACATAATAAAAAACCATTGCAAGTCGCTGTTCAGTTTTTGGCTCTGGGTTCGTCGGGTTCTTGGTGAACCTACAAGTCCTATATATCCCCACAACCAGTAAGGTCCCGCGGATGTAACGGTATATTGCTTTCAAAGAGCTGTCATAATTAGAAGAAGTTACAGGTGAAAACGTTAACACAAAAGGCTGTTTTTTTCAACTAATTTTCAATTTTTCCTATATTTAACTGTTAGTTTCTATAAAGAAACCTTGAAGTATCTACACAAATGACCCCTTGCTGAATTCAGAATTTTGTCTACTTTACTAAAATGTATAGCTTTTCAGTAACCATTATTGCTTTCATACCCATTTCTACCATTAACTGGAAGGAGGTTGAAAGCACAAAAAATAGCAAAAATAGGCTATGTCCCAGAAAAATGCCAGAACTGTGTAAAAAAAATTTGGTTTTCTGACAAAAGTCTGTCATTCCCTAAAAGCTGGGAAATGGTGATTTCAGCCCCATAAACCCTTTTTGATACCATTTGCAGGGAAAACGCAGACGCTTTCATTTGCAGCACTTTTTTCCCATTTTTCCCCCAAAAAACAAAATGTATCTGTATTTTGGCTAATTTCTGGGTCCCCTCCAGGGGAATCCACAAACCCTGGGTACCTTTAGAATCCCCATGATGTTGGAAGAAAAGGACGCAAATTTGGCGTGGATACCTTATGTGGTCAAAACGTTACAGGGGCCTAAGCGCAAACTACCCCAAATAGCCAAAAAAAGGCTTTGCACATGGGGGGGGAAAGGCCTAGCAGCGAAGGGGTTAAACTGTTGAGATACATGCCCTATAGGTCTCTGTGTTTCCTTCATTCAGTTGCTCTGAGGCTCCAGAGTTATAGGCCACTCATTTTTAGTAGTAGAAATTACCTCATCATTTTGCATTCAAGAACAAAAATGAAAACATTTTTGTTTTTGCCCAACAAGCACAAATGTGTCTCATTTTGAATGTGATGATGCTTCTTTTGTTTGAGCATCCCTTCCCAGCACCAAGAAACCCCATCTGAGATTTGGGAGCTCCTCTTCAGGTAAAAACCACATTCAAAAGCCAGACCAAGCACTGGTTTTCCAAGTTTCTAGTCATTAAGAGCAGAAAGGTTAGAAAACTAGATGATGGATGGTGACAGAAATGTCCATTATATGCAAAATTAAATAAATAAGTAATTATAGCTGACATTATGAGTGTGTTATACCTTACCCACTCCTTTACACCGATCACAAGCTCTGATGTGGAATCTTCCGTTCTCCAGATTGCGAGCAATAGAATGTCTATGATGTAGAGTAATAGATTGTGTATGACTTTTTAGGGTGACGTTGAGACTAGGTCTGGGAGAGGAGGAGTTCCTGCGTATTCGTCCTCTTTTCCCGTGCAGCTCATTTAAAGAATAAACTCACCTGCTTTAACTTAACGTTTTGGAAGTATTTTCTACAGAGTGACCTGGAGAAGTCCCTGTTTTTTTCCCATTCCCAGAATTACCTTTAACCAAGGTTCCAGTAAATCCATGGACAGAAAGATTACATGAATTAACAGTGGAGTCTGGAGAAGTTAAAAAGGCAGGGGATATGCAGTTGCATGAATTGTAGCAAGCGAGCTAGCTGAACTCTTGTAGGTGAGGTTTGGGGGATCCTCACCTTGAGAAATTTATGAAAAGATAGAGGGTAAATCTGAAGGGCTTCTTGTGAAATATTGGAATATTTGACAATGTGTGGGAAGCATTATACGCATTCACACACACATATGTAGAAACCCTACGTGTTTGAGCGGTTAGACAAAGCTTGGTCAGTGGCCAGCAAATTAAAAGAAATTAGCTCAATGAAGTTGTGAAGTCAACCTGGTAATTACAGGATTTTGATACAGTGGTAGATAATAGAGATATTACTAAATGCAGGATTCTCATATAGTACAGATTTGTATGTAAATTCCCACAGGATTCTTGGTCAGCGCAGATTGCCCAGATTGGTTCAAGAAAATGCACCCACAGTCGCCTACATGCTTGCCACATGGTTAGTCCGAGGGCCTCTCCCTAGCAGACATTCCACATTCAAACCACTGTGCTCTCCCAGTGTCTAAACCGGCCATTGCACCTCCACCCTTTCACTAGACTTCTAAGAAAGCTGTGCCACAGGCTAAATGAACCTGCCACACAAAGATCTTGGTGGGGAAAGCAAAGAAAAGTAGATAGGTGGACTTAAAGGCTGCACCCAGATTCACAATTGGAAGCCTACATACCTCTCACTGTGCTTGAAAAGGAAAAAGATACCGCTAGAAATGACATTGGTAAAATAGGGTAAGCAGAGTCCACACTCTCCAAAGAAAAATTTCAGGCTCCAATTGATACAGTTTATATTTGTTAAGTAAGTAACATTTTAAGACAGGGTAAAAGTGTTGCTCACCTCGACCTCACAAGCACTTGTGCTATTTGCATATGTAAAAGAGGTAGTTATTTATTAATACCATTTCCTGTGACTCGGTGGCAGGCACCACCCAAGGCCAGAGTACCTAGGGGCAGATTTACAAGCCCCTTGCGCCGCCGGTGCATCACGTTGCGTGGCGCACCGGTGGCGCAGCCTGCTAAGTGATATTTACAAGAACAGGGAAAGTCACCCCGCGTGACTTAACCTGTGCTTGTAAATATCGCCCCTGTTCATGCAACACTTTGCGTGTTAGGGGCGTGACATGGGTGTTGCTGTGGGTGTTCCCGCGCAACACCCATGTACACTGATGCATTTCCAAATTTACGAGAAATCGTAAATCTTGAAATGCGTCAGAATGCTACGCCACCCTAGTGCAAAGAGGAGAAATGTTTTCATTTCTCCTCGTTTTTTTCCTCTTTCAATGCGTGCTGCATTCTACAGAACACATTGGAAGAGGAAATCACCTCAATTGATTGTTTTTGTGCAGGAAGGTGCCCCTTCCTGCACAAAAACAATCTCCCCACAATGCAGGCATTATGGTGCAAGGGTGCCTGTGCCGGCGCGTGGCAGCAGTTTGTGCGCCAGTGCAGGGGGAAGCACAGAGATGCTACATATTGTTGTAAATATGTTGCATCCCTGTGCTTCGAAACTAACGCAGCGCGGCGCAGCAAAATGACTTGCGGCACCGCGCTGCATTAGTTTCTTGTAGATCTGCCCCCTAGTTCTAAGACTGTGCAGTCTTGATTTCACTTCATGTCTCTTTAATCCACCACCAGACACTCCCTGTCTCTTTACCTTACCTAACTCATTTTCAGCCCTACTTTCTCTCTTTTTTTCATCTTTCTTTTCCTATTTTGAGTTTTTCTCTCTCTTGCTCTGGATCAAAGTCTGATGAGGAACAATAAGTGCTGGTCCCTCCAAAAAAGTGCTGGTAGGTCCTACCTTCAAATTAAGCACTGACCAGTCCTTCTTGTGACTTAACATGATTAAGAACAGCCTGGAATCAAGGGGAGGGAAATATTGAAACTGCTGTGCCAGTGACTGCATTATTTCAAGGCAAGTTACAAATATACTGTTTGAAACTCAAACAGTATATTTATCAAAAGAAAAGCTGCGAGCCTCCAAAAGCAGCAAACAGTGCTTAATTTGCACAAAACAAACTAAGTGGTGGCGCCCAAACCTTTTTCCTAGAAGTTAACCTACCACTTCCTCCACATGAGTGGCTGACATCCAAAAGCGGCCCGGGGTCCTGTTTATCTTCTACTCCTATTCTACTCTCTAGCTCCTCTACTCTTGTTCTGTTGTTTGTCCTCACTACAGTCTACCCTTTCCCTCTCCTTCCTTTGTCATAACTGGCCTTCATACCTCTTTAGTTCGGATTTGCCCTTGTCCTCTCTCCCCTTTACCCGTTTTCGCTTTAAATTCACTTCTTCCCTTCTCTGCTGTCTCTCCACCATCTCCACGCCCATAATCATGCACAGATAGGGGCAGATTTACAAGCCCCCTGCGCCACCAGTACGTCACTTTTCGTGACGTACTGGTGGCGCAGGGGGCTCTATATTTACAAGGAGAGGAAAAGCCACCCTGCGTGACTTTTCCTCTCCTTGTAAATACGGTCCCTTCACACGCAGCACTTTGCGGTGAAGGGGCGTTCCATGGGTGTTGCAGTGGGTGTTCCCACACAACACTCATGGAACAGGACTCAACTCCAGAATTACGTGAAATCGTAACTCTGGAGATGCGTCAGTATGCTACGCCACCCTAGAGGTGGCGTAGCGAGGCGCAACAAGGAGAAATGTTTCCATTTCTCCTCGTTTTTTCATCTTTCAATGCGTGCTGCATTCTACAGCACGCATTGGAAGAGGAAAATGCCTGTAGTGATTGTTTTTGTGCAGGAAGGTGCCCCTTCCTGCACAAAACAATCTCCCCACGACGCAGGCATCCTTGCACCATGGTGCAAGGGTGCCTGCGCCGGCGCATGGCAGCAGTTTGTGCGCCAGCGCAGGGGGAAGCACAGAGATGCGACATATTCTTGTAAATATCCCTGTGCTTTCCAGACTAACGCAGCACGGCGCAGCAAAATGACTTGCTGCACCGTGCTGCGTTAGTTTAACGTAAATCTGCCCCATAAAGTCTAGTGAAAAACAGAATCACGGCTGAGCAGACACCCCCAGGATACTCTTACATGAATACACAGAAAACACATAGTGAGTGAGTTTATACACACAGTGAACACTGTAAACGCAAGCACACCTGAGCCCTGGAGGTTCAAGCTATGGATTTGAAGCTTTCAAAATATGTGTGATTGAGCACTGTGGACTGGCGATGAATCTGTCTCATGAATACGATGAATTCTCATTCCTACTTTTATGTTGATGGTAAATCATGTGATTAGTTAGTTCATTTATCTGCCAAAAGTAGAGATCAATTTGAAACCTATTACATGCCTGTTTCAAGACCCATTTACAAACAATTGCTGGGTGGAAACCTCAGCAAGGTAGTACAGGGTACAGTTAGATCCACACAGTGCTCAACTCTCAAAAAGATGCTTATCTCCACACAGACACAAAGTCCTTCACACACATGTACTTGATATACAAAGCCATTCCCCTATGCAACTACTGGACACTTCTGAAAATAGATACAATGCACAGAAACATGCACAAACCTACTTTATGCAGTCACTCGACCTGACACACACACACACAACTAGGATACAAGGATATGGTCTGGCTCACACCAAACATTGTGCAACCCATTCACAAACTGCATTTTGCAGTACATTTAGTAGCGGTATGCAGTCTTTACTACAGTATTTATCCCTCAGGACTTTACCACCCAGCTAAGCACCAGGGAGGTAAGTACCACCAGGCCCCTTTTGGGTACTGTACCTCAAAGTACTTTCCCACTCAGATAAGTATGTTTTTAATGTTAGAATGAAAATGCCATTTAAAAAGAATAGTTAAGGGTTCAGAGTGGTGAGGGTAAGGGGGTTTTTAGAGTTCAGGGATGGGAAGTGGTTAATCTAGGTAGGTACTTTTTAGGGTTAAGGGGTGGATAAAGGTAAAGGTAAGTAAGGGTTTTTTAGGGTTCGGGGGTGGGTAGTGGTAAAGGAAGTTAAGGGTTTCTTAGGGTTCATATGAGAGTAGAGGTAATGTGAGGTAAGGGATTTTTAGGGCTCAGGGTAGGGTATAGATACAGGAAGGTAAGTGGATTTCAATATTCAGGGGAGTAGAGGTAAAAGGTGGTAAGGGGTTATTAAAGTTCAGGATAAGTTGAGGTACTTAAGGGAATCTTAGTGTACAGGGGCAGGAAGAGTGAAAGGAATATAAGGAGTATTTTGGGTTCAAGGACAGAGCGAGGTAAGGGGAGGTAAGGGCTTATTAGGGTTTAGGAGTGGGTAGAGGTAAAGCAAGGTACAGAGATTTATTTGGTTGAGATGAGGGAAGAGGTAAAGGGAGATAAGGGGTTACAAACGGAGGGGTGGAGGTTGGGGGTTTCCCCACATAAAGAAGAAAAAATAAATAAAAAAGGGGTTTGAAAAAATATATATACAAATATATATAATATATATACACACACACATGCACACGCACACACACAGACACAAATACACCAATAGCAATGCATTGCAAATGCATTGCGTGGTAAAGCCCTGCATGATATTACAACACATTGTAAAAATGAACACGTTGTTGTACCTGCATGGTAAAAACAGCCATGGTAAAGACTGATATTCATTGCAAAATGCCCATGGCATTCAAAGTATGGAATACATGATTTAGGGACCAGTGGGTACCAACGTATATTTGTGCTGATGGTAATGTTGCAAATATTTCCTGTGGTTTGAAAGAAATTGCTATGCATAATGCCCAACGGAGCCATCTCTTCAACTCATTTTGTCACAGATGTGCAAACAATTTATCATCCCTAAAGTACATCAAATTAGACTGTGACATATGATTCTTATGTAAAATCAAGTTTCACTCCCTAGAGTAGCGCTTGATTACGTTAATATAAAGCATGCATGCATTCTACATTCACAGACGTATTTTTCATATATTTGTCTCTAAAATGAATCGAAACATTCCCTTGAAATTGGAGTGTAAAGAGGTATTTAAATTTCTCATTTCTAACCTGAGCATAAAGCCCTTCTCAAAGTGGCGTTTTAAGTCACAATGGAAGACCGCATGCCATCCTGCTAGTGAAGGAACAGAACATATTCATGCCTGCATTCTTAAAGTGCACCTGAAATGCTGTATGCAGCAATTTCACACATACAGCAGGGCACAGGTATACTGTCTTTTATTTATACAATTTGCATGATGTTCATGGTGACAGAGTCTCTCAAAGGCCTGGTGCTAGGACCCTATCTGTGGAGTCTGTATGGGAAATGCAGAGCCGAAGTAGTACAGGGACACAAAATACACCAAATATAAATATCCTGAATCAGCAAATCCGATAGCTAAAAAGTAGACGAACATTCTGCAAATCGGGACAGTTTTAACCTTGGAAAGACATGCTGGGTTACAGTTTTGCAAGGAATGGAAGACTGCACACATTTATGCTTCAGCAGGCAATATTGGTAGTAATATCAGAAATCAACAGTAAAATCGGCCCACCAAACCATAAAAAAGGTTCACAGATAGCCAAAAGACTAACCCATACACTGACCTGTCAGACCAGCCCTTCTGCCTATATACCAGTCAACCCTGGAAATCCTTTGTAATGGGATTTTAATTCGATTTTCAGGGGCAGATTTACAAGAAACTGACGCATCTGTAGAGATGCAACAGTTTCCCTGCACCAGCCTGTGATACCCTTGCGCCACAATGGATGCGCCGTATTTACAATACGACGCACCATGGGGCAAGGATTGACAGATGCATCAGAAATTCTGACGCATCTGCTGGCCCAAAAGTCACGCATTGCTGGAGTCGTGTCGCAAGCGCGACGCAACTCCAGCAATGTATTTTGAGGCCTGTACTGCGTCAGTCCTTACGCCTGCTTGAAGCAGGCGTAAGGTTTTGACGCAGTGGCATCCCAAAAGTGGCGCAGTGAAATCTTGTAGATTTCACTGCGTCACATTTACGAGGCCTTCCTGCGTGGGAACGCCCACCCTGCATACATTATACCTGACGCAGGTATAATGTGATACAGATGCGTCACGTTGTAAATTGGCCGCATTGTTTGCGCTGGCGTGGCATAAAAAAAAAGTGACGCAACGGCAGCGCAAGGAGGCGCAAGTGGCTTGTAAATCTGCCCCGGAGTCTTTTTTTAAGCAAATCTTGTTCAATTGTATAAAAGTGCTTCTTTTTTGTTAAGAACCATTTTTTAATAAAAATAATATCTTGTTTAATTTTATAACAAGGCAACATTTTTGGTTTCGATTAAAATGTTGTTATCTTAAAAGCAAATCCTGTTGCACTTTATAACAAGGTATGCAACTGTACCAACACACCTGCTAATACATGGACGGATTTGTTGTAAACCCCACCACCCATCTACAGGTTAAACAGATTTCACCATCCACCAATTACAGCAAGGCTGACCACATAATAAATGAACTTCCAATCCAAACAACTTCGAACATGTTTGTTGCTTTGCCCCATCATTTTGAGGAATAATTATTTGGGGTGGAGAGAGAGGTTTACAGGCATAGAAAAAGAATTTTTGGCATTTCCAGGGAAGCACTCATTGCAGGTACCACTTTTCACCTGTGATCCTTGACATTGTTGTAGACTGGGAGCAAGTGTTTGATCACTTACTGCCTGTTCCCAGACTATTCCCGCCTGTATCAAAAATCCAGCTGCAATCAATTTCATGGCTACTGGATCTTTCCTCTGCATCACCTCTGACAATGTTGGCTGTCTAAATGCTTACATCAGGCACTGAGATGCATCAACAGAAAAGTGCACCAGTTTATGGTCATGCCACAGTCAATGAGGAAATGACAAAGGGTGGAAAGGGCATTTTATGACTTTACACACTTCTCTTTTGTGGTAGCTGCCATTTATTGCACCCACGTGGCACTTCAGTGACCTCACCACATAGTACACCTTTTCCGCAACAGATACAAGTGGCACTCCATCATTGAGCAAGCTGTCCGTGATGCTAAGGGTGCTTGACTGATGTGTGCACTGTCCTCCCTGAAAGCACACACAACAGTTATATCTTCCATCAGTGACCTCTTGCACATTGTTTGGTTGCTGGGGATTTGGGTGACATGTGGCTCATTCGTATGCTGGTAAAAAGTCAACAACTCACACTGGGTTTACATGTGCAGCTGGAAGTGGCCTCTCAAACATATTCAGTAATCCCTACAACACAAAACACACACATTACCCTCACACCCACTGCAAGTATGTAGGCTTGTTGTATTACATTTAAAATTAAGGCCCTCCTCGAAAAATGCATGCATTTGATGTAGGTGATGCTGGGTATGTTTTCTCTCCCTGCTACCCCACACCCTACACACATCCAAACAGAGTATGCCCCACAGTTTGCCCTAAAGGCCAGTTCGAACCTGTGTAGAGCATTTCGCAAACTACATCAGTACTAACAGGATGTGTGCTTATATTGTTTGTCCATCCCATAAAACAGTCTTTAAAACCTAGGTTTTTAAAACTGTTACTGCACTAACATGTTTACGAATTCAGTGTGCAAAAACAGCAATTGATGGACAGAATGCAGAGCAATGTCGTACATTCACCCCAGTACAGAGATCTGGGCCTAAATCCATCGTTTTTTTGCTCACCATGCCATTCCAGTTTGGACCCAGCCATATGCAAATCAGTCTTGACCCTGCGCCCAATGGGAACAGTCCAGCCCGAACTGCCAGGCCAGGTCCTCCCTGGACTGGAAACAAGCATCCTAGGACCGGTTTCGGGATTTCAGCCCTCATCAGCCAGGATAGCTTGACTCCAGTGGCATGGAGAGCACGGGACCCACGTCTGGGCATACCCGTCTCACTCAGGGTGACAAATGCAAAAACAACAATTGATGGACAGTGTTAGAACTGGGGGTCTCCAGTTGGCAATGGTTTGCACCTTTGTCCAAATAGGGACCCCTGCTTCTAGTCAGGATAAGGGGGATACACTCCTAAAATAACCCCTGCTCACCCCCTGGTAGCTTGGCACGAGCAGACAGGCTTATCTCAGAGGCAGTGTGTAAAGCATTTGTGACCACATACAGTAATACAGTGAAAACACTACAGATGGACACCACACAGGTCGTTTATGTAAAAATAAGTAATCTTTATATAGACTTATCACAAGACCCAATAGCAAAAATCCACAATACAGTACTCAAAAATAGACTTAAAATGATAGAGACAGTTCACGTTATCTTCAAAAATAGGATAGTCAATCAAATAAAGCTTGTAGCAACAAATAACTCCACTTGGAGTTATCACGACGTCGTGACCGGTGGAAATCCCAAAGTACGGCGCCGACCGCGAGGTGCGCGGCGTCGGGCCCGGAGTCGAGCAGACCCACAAAGAACAGTACCTGGAATTCGATGAAAACAAAGACGGTGCACGGCGTCGGGGAGGTGATGCTTCGTTGGCGCCGGCGGCGTCGGTTCCTTACGACCCCAGGGGAGGTGATGTCTCGGTTCCTTACTGCAGCGCAGGGGAGGTGAGGCGTCGGTTCCTTACTGTGTCGGGAGGTGACGTCACGGATGGCGGCGAGGCGTCGGTTCCTTACGATGGTGCGGCGTCGATGGATTCGAGGGTCACCCACGTCGAGGATCGGCTCCGCGATGATGAAGCCCTGGCGTCGGTGAAGTCGGGGCTGCGGTGCGGAGTCGGGACGGTGCGTCGTGAGCGTCCACGGCGGTGTCCTCGGCTCCGGTGCAGGCAGCGGCCTCGATGGACGGCTCGGAGTCGATGTCGCACGGCGTCGGCAGGCGTCGGGCCTACGGTGCAAGTCGGGCGGTGCGTCGTGCTCTTCACGAGCGGTGCCCACGGCTTCGGTGCAGGTTACGGCGTCGCTCGCCGGCGTCGGTGTTGCAATTTCCCTCTGTTAGCAGCTAAAACAGCAGTTCCAGATGCAGGCAAACAGAAGGGGTGAAGTCTTTGTGTCCCTGTGACTTCAGGCAGGAGGCAAGCTCAGTTCAAGCCCTTGGAGATTCCCTTCTTCAAGATGACAAAGCACAGCAAAGTCTTTTCTCCTGTCCTTGGCAGAAAGCAACCACTGCAGGCCAACCCCAATCAGCAAAACAGCACAGGGGCAGTACTCCTCCTTCAGCTTCTCCGGTTCTTCTCTTTGGCAACAGGTTTCTTGATTTCCCAGAAGTGATCTAATTTCCTAGGGGTCTGGGTCCCCTTTTTATACACCTTTTCCCTTTGTTCTCTGAAGGCAGAGAGGCCTTTGCCTAGTCCAAACCAGTTCTGGTCAGTCCTGGAGCACTTTGTTTTTCTGACTCCTTCTTTCCTTTGAGAGTGAGGGCAGAGCCATCAGACGCCCGGCAGGAGGTGGAGCCAGCATTGTGGAAGGCAGGCACAGCCCTATTCAGACCCAGGTGCAACTCCTCCCACCCATCCTCCTTCAGGCAGACCTATTCAGCCTAGTGCTGACTCACCCTGCCTCCTGGAATCCCCCAGCCCCTGTCACTCACAAACCCAGACACACAATACACAACCTGAGCAGAGGCAGCTGGATGGTTTAGGCAAGAAAATACCTACTTTCTAAAAGTGGTATTTTCAAACAAAGAATGTTAAAACCAACTTCACTAAAAGATGTATTTTATCATCCTGAGTTCAGGCATACTAAATTCGTTTTTCTACCATGTTCCCTGGGTCAGTTAGGATTATAAGGTGTAATAATCAAACTGCCCATTCTGGCCTATGGAGAACAGGTAGCCTTGCAATAGTGAAAAACGAAAATGGCTGTAATTCACTATTAGGACAGGCCACACACACCAGGGCATGTCCTACCTTATACTTACAATGCACCCTGCCCTAGGGCCTACTTTAGGGGTGACCAACATGCAGTAAAGGGAAGGTTTAGGGACTGGTGAGTGGGTGTACTCACCAAGTCGACATGGCAGCCCTAGGCTGCACACAGGCTCTGCGATGGCAGGCCTGAGACACACTTTACAGGCTGCTTCTGTGGGTGGCACAACCAGTGCTGCAAGCCCACCAGCAGCATTGGATTTACAAGCCCTGGGCACACTCAGTGCACTGTACTAGGGACTGACAAGTAAACCAATCATCCAATCATGGAGTCACTAATCCATACATCAATTTACAGTAGGGAGCACTTGCACTGTGGCACTGAACAGCAGTGGCACAGTGCCCAAAAGCATCTAAAACCAGCAAAACATAAGAGGCAACAGCAAAAAAGGGAAGGGAGACCCACGCCAATGGTGCCAAGTCTAACACGTGTCCCCTCCAGCTGAAATGTGGGGAGAACTACCCTTCCTCCTGGGAGTTCTCATCACTAAGGCGGAAAATCTGGACAGACCATCAGCATTGGCGTGTTCTGTACCAGGGCGGTGTTCCACCGTGAAGTCCATCCCCTGTAGGGAAATGGACCACCTCAACAGTTTTGGATTCTCACCCCTCATCTGCATTAACCATCTGAGGGGCCTGTGGTCTGTCTGAACCCGGAAGTGAGTCCCAAACAAATATGGTCTCAACTTCTTCAGCGCCCAGACCACAGCAAATGCCTCACGTTCAATCGCACTCCACCTCTGTTCCCGTGGGAGTAACCTCCTACTAATAAAGGCTACAGGTTGGTCTAGGCCCTCCTCATTCATCTGTGAAAGCACAGCCCCAACACCATGCTCTGAAGCATCTGTCTGCACAATGAATTCCCTTGAGAAGTTGGGCGCCTGAAGCACGGGCGCCGTGCACATGGCAGATTTCAGGGCATCAAAAGCCTTTGGCAGGCATCAGTCCAGTTCACTTTCCTGGGCTGCTTCCTGGAAGTCAGCTCAGTCAAGGGTGCAACAATGTTGCCATACCCCTTGACAAACCTCCTGTAATACCCGGTGAGTCCTAAGAAGGCCCTCACCTCTGTTTGGGTTTTGGGGGTTCCCAAGCCAGGATGGTATCTATCTTGGGTTGTAGGGGCGCCACCTGGCCGCTCCCAACCTGGTGTCCCAAGTACACCACAGAACCCTGCCCGATCTGGCACTTACTCGCCTTGATCGTGAGGCCTGCCTTCCGCAGCGCCTTCAACACTTCCCAGAGGTGGTGCAGGTGTTCCTCCCAAGTGGCACTGAACACTGCGATGTCATCCAGGTAGGCGGCACTGAAATCCTCCAGCCCAGCCAACACCTGGTTGACCAACCTCTGAAAGGTGGCAGGGGCATTCTTCATCCCAAAGGGCATCACCCGGAATTGGTAGTGCCCATCTGGTGTGGAGAATGCTGACCTCTCTTTGGCCCCATCCGTTAAGGCGATCTGCCAGTATCCAGACGTTAGATCAAACGTGCTGAGGTACTGGGCAGCCCCTAACCGATCAATGAGCTCATCAGCTCTGGGGATGGGGTGCGCGTCAGTCCTGGTGACTGAATTGAGTCCTCGGTAGTCCACACAGAACCGGAGTTCAGGTGTGGCACCAGGCGCGGCAGCCTTTGGGACCAAGACCACTGGGCTGGCCCAAGGACTGTTAGAGGACTCAATCACCCCTAAGGCAAACATCTTGGAGACCTCCTCCTTGATGCAAGCTCTCACCCTGTCAGTCACTCTGTAAGTTTTATGCTTCATAGGAGGACTGTCCCCAGTATCCACATCATGGATGCACCATTCAGTGATACTGGGAGTCAGGGAGAACAGATCAGAAAACTGTCCCAACAGTTGGCGACAGTCATTCTGCTGTTCCGGGGTCAGGGTGGGAGAGAGGTTCACACCATCCACTGACCCATCTTGCTCTTTTGCATACAGGAGGTCAGGAAGAGGTTCAGTCTCCTCTTCCATCCCAGCATCTGTTGCTAAGAGCATGCCCACTTCAGACCTCTCAAAGTGGGGCTTCAGGCGGTTCACATGCAGGACCCGCAAGGGGTTCCTGGGAGACTGCAAGTCCACCAAGTAGGTGACATCACTCTTGCGCTCCACCACCTCAAATGGTCCGGTCCACTTATCCTGGAGCGCACAGGGCTCCACTGGGGCCATGACCCAAACCTTTTGTCCAGGATGAAACTCGATCAGAGTGGCGTTCTGATCATGCCAACGTTTCATCTCTTCCTGGCTGGCTTCCAGATTCGCCTCAGCAAGTTGTCTGAAACGCCTGAGTCTGGTTCCTGAAGGCCAGCATGTAACTAAATACATCCTGGGGAGTTTTCCTGGGAGCTTTCTCCCAGCCTTCCTTGACCAGACTCAGAGGTCCTCTTACAGGATGGCCATACAGCAGTTCAAAGGGACTGAACCCTAAGGACTTCTGGGGCACCTCTCTGTAAGCAAAGAGCAGGCATGGCAAGAGGACGTCCCACTTACGCCTCATGGGTTCTTCCAGACCCATAATCATGCCCTTAAGGGTCCGGTTGAATCTCTCAACCAGCCCGTTACCTTGGGGTGGTAAGGTGTGGTGAACTTATAGGTTACACCACACTCCTGCCACAGGGACTTCATATACTTGGAAATGAAGTTGGTACCACGGTCAGACACCACCTCCTTGGGGAACCCCACATGGGAGAAAATCCCCATCAGTGCACGTCCCACCACGGGGGCCGTCACTGTCCGAAGAGGGATGGCTTCCGGGTACCGGGTGGCATGGTCCACCAAGACCAGGATGAACCTGTTGCCCATGGCTGTCTTGGGATCCAGAGGCCCCACAATGTCAATACCCACCCTCTCAAAGGGGGTACTGACAACAGGGAAAGGTTGGAGAGGAGCCTTGTGCTTCCTCCCACTCTTACCACTTGCCTGGCAAGTCTGACAGGTCCTGCAATGAGTATCTGAACTCTTGCGCATTTGGGGCCAATGAAAGTGGGTGACAAGCCTTTGAAAGGTCTTGTCTTGCCCCAAATGTCCTGCTAAAGGCACATCATGAGCCAGACCCAGTAGGAAGGCTCTGAAGCGCTGGGGTACCACCAGCACACGGGCTGACCCAGGCTCAGCAACCTTAGGCTCACTATACAGGAGACCATTCTCCCAGTAGATCCAGTGTGATCCAGACTGATCACCTGCTGCCTGGCTTGCAGCCTGTTGCCGCAAGCCCTCAAGAGAAGGGCACTTCTTCTGCTCCTCGCAGAACTCCTCCCTGGAGGGGCTCCTTCTTGCTGCCAATGGGTCAGCTCAGGCAGGTCCCCCAGTTCAGCCACTTGTTCCCCTGTTGGTTCCAGGGCATCCCCCTCAAGGTCTGCCTCCTCCTGGACCGTGGGAACTTCGGGGCCGGTTTCCCGCGCCCCTGCCTCCTCTCTTTAAGGCAGGCACCTGGGCCCTTCTTCCAGGCTCCAGGTCCTCTTGAATACCCTTACCGGCTGCCATTGACCGAGTGGTCACACACGCCCACTCTGGCAGACCCAACATCTCCAAATGAGACCTCCGCTCCACCTTCGCCCAAGGGAGCTCTCCAAATCATTGCCTAGCAGACAGTCAACAGGCATGGCTGGCCTCACAGCTACTTGAAGGATACCTGAGACCCCTCCCCACTCAAAGGGAACCTGGGCCACCTTGCAGTGGCTCTCTGAGTTGTCAGCGGCAACTACAGGGTAGAATACATTGGGGACCACCTGCTCCTCAGACACCAGCCGACAACTGACAGCTGTCACACTGGCCCCGGTGTCTCTCAGAGCCTCCACCCTATGGCCATTGATGGTCACCCACTGCCTGTATTTCTTAGTGTTATCAGGCAGCTGGGTCCTAGGGACCATCTCACTGTCTCCTAAAGAGACCAGGGACATCTCTGCGGGACCCCACCCACCTTGGGCACCCAACTCCTCCCCCAGGGCTACACTACCCATCTGCCGGGGTGGTGCACCAGTGGGTGCAGTGGTCACAGTATTGGGGCACTTGGGACTTCCTACAAAGTGACCCACCTGACCACAACTAAAACATGCTTTGGGCCCCTTCTGAACAGACTTATCTGTTGGGACCCATGGTCTTTTCTCAGTGGGAGGCTGGGAACCCTTACCTTGGTTCCCTTGGGGTTTACTTTGGGGCCCTTTTTGGAATTCCTTCTGTTTACCCTTGTCCCCCCACTCCTCTGCTGGGGACCCTGCCCACCTTTGGCGGAGTCTCCCACAAGACCCTTGTGGACCCGGGTACTGACCCAGCGGTCCGCCTCTTCAGCAAGCTTTCTAGGATTAGTTAGCTTACTGTCAACTAGGTGCTGGCGTAGCTCTGGAAAACAACTACTGGACAAGTGCTCCCATGCAATTAAATCATAGAACTCCTGCAAGTCATTTACTTTGCTACCCTTCACCCATCCATCCAATGCTCTGCAAAAATAAGACACATACTCCACCCAGGTACTAGACTCCAGCTTTTTGCAGTTCCTAAACTTCTGCCTATACAGCTCTGGAGTTAACCCATACCTTGTCACTAAAGCTTCCTTCAGGTGGGCATAGGACATCTGATCCACTGCGGGCAAGGCTAGCAAGGTTTCCCTTCCCTCACCTGCAAAGCGGCCCCACAACCCCGCTCCCCAATCCTTCTCAGGGACCCGGTGTGATGTCATGGCGATCTCATAGGCTTTAAACCATTGCCCAATGTCCTCCCCCTTCATGAAATCCTTAATAACCTCCTTGGGGAGGTACACTTTACTTTCTACAGGCACTGGAGGTGTGCTGCCACCAGAGGGAGTGATCTCTAGGCTCCTAGCCTTTAGCTCTAGCTCCCTCACCACTCTCTCATGCTCTAAAAGCATCTTCTTTTCTTCCATGGCCAACCTCTTACTTTCTAACTCCAATTTCTTATGCTCAAGGCTATCATGGCTTCCCTGTTTCAGTTTGGCCATTTCCATTTCATGCATCCTGCTTTTGTCCCTGTCCTCCAGCTCCTCTGGAGACAGGCCCTTTGAGAAACACTGCTGCCCTCCCTGGAAGGCACTCCCTCCCAGGTAAGCCCAATGGCCCCTCAAGCTGCCCATCTAAATTCTCTGCCTCCTCCACAGGCTCCTCGGACTGCCCACTGGCATTCCGTGCTTCCAACCAGGCCCTTAGCGCCTTGTGAAACTCCTCCTTCCTGGTGAGGCCTCTCATAGAGATTTTAAACTTTTGCAAACAGCTTTGAGTTCTGGCACACTGTAGGTATCAACCCTATCTTCTTCAAATTCAATATCTGCAGGTGCAATGGATCCTTTTTGCTCATGGTGAAAATTGGCAGTTCTCAACAAAAATAAGGGTTCCAAGGAAAAAAAATCCTATCAAAATGTATGTGGTCGCGTATTGGTCTGCACTCACTAGTAGTGTACACCAATCACTGTATATGAATCACAAATGCAAGTCCAAATCCCACCGCTGACCACCAATGTTAGAACTGGGGGTCTCCAGTTGGCAATGGTTTGCACCTTTGTCCAAATAGGGACCCCTGCTTCTAGTCAGGATAAGGGGGATACACTCCTAAAATAACCCCTGCTCACCCCCTGGTAGCTTGGCACGAGCAGACAGGCTTATCTCAGAGGCAGTGTGTAAAGCATTTGTGACCACATACAGTAATACAGTGAAAACACTACAGATGGACACCACACAGGTCGTTTATGTAAAAATAAGTAATCTTTATATAGACTTATCACAAGACCCAATAGCAAAAATCCACAATACAGTACTCAAAAATAGACTTAAAATGATAGAGACAGTTCACGTTATCTTCAAAAATAGGATAGTCAATCAAATAAAGCTTGTAGCAACAAATAACTCCACTTGGAGTTATCACGACGTCGTGACCGGTGGAAATCCCAAAGTACGGCGCCGACCGCGAGGTGCGCGGCGTCGGGCCCGGAGTCGAGCAGACCCACAAAGAACAGTACCTGGAATTCGATGAAAACAAAGACGGTGCATGGCGTCGGGAGGTGATGCTTCGTTGGCGCCGGCGGCGTCGGTTCCTTACGACCCCAGGGAGGTGATGTCTCGGTTCCTTACTGCAGCGCAGGGAGGTGAGGCGTCGGTTCCTTACTGTGTCGGGAGGTGACGTCACGGATGGCGGCGAGGCGGCGGTTCCTTACGATGGTGCAGCGTCGATGGATTCGGGGTCACCCACGTCGAGGATCGGCTCCGCAATGATGAAGCCCTGGCGTCGGTGAAGTCGGGGCTGCGGTGCGAGTCGGGACGGTGCGTCGTGAGCATCACGAGCGGTGTCCTCGGCTCCGGTGCAGGCAGCGGCCTCGATGACGGCTTCGGAGTCGATGTCGCCACGGCGTCGGCAGGCGTCGGGCCTACGGTGCAAGTCGGGCGGTGCGTCGTGCTCTTCACGAGCGGTGCCCACGGCTTCGGTGCAGGTTACGGCGTCGCTCGCCGGCGTCGGTGTTGCAATTTCCTCTGTTAGCAGCTAAAACAGCAGTTCCAGATGCAGGCAAACAGAAGGGGTGAAGTCTTTGTGTCCCTGTGACTTCAGGCAGGAGGCAAGCTCAGTTCAAGCCCTTGGAGATTCCCTTCTTCAAGATGACAAAGCACAGCAAAGTCTTTTCTCCTGTCCTTGGCAGAAAGCAACCACTGCAGGCCAACCCCAATCAGCAAAACAGCACAGGGGCAGTACTCCTCCTTCAGCTTCTCCGGTTCTTCTCTTTGGCAACAGGTTTCTTGATTTCCCAGAAGTGATCTAATTTCCTAGGGGTCTGGGTCCCCTTTTTATACACCTTTTCCCTTTGTTCTCTGAAGGCAGAGAGGCCTTTGCCTAGTCCAAACCAGTTCTGGTCAGTCCTGGAGCACTTTGTTTTTCTGACTCCTTCTTTCCTTTGAGAGTGAGGGGCAGAGCCATCAGACGCCCGGCAGGAGGTGGAGCCAGCATTGTGGAAGGCAGGCACAGCCCTATTCAGACCCAGGTGCAACTCCTCCCACCCATCCTCCTTCAGGCAGACCTATTCAGCCTAGTGCTGACTCACCCTGCCTCCTGGAATCCCCCAGCCCCTGTCACTCACAAACCCAGACACACAATACACAACCTGAGCAGAGGCAGCTGGATGGTTTAGGCAAGAAAATACCTACTTTCTAAAAGTGGTATTTTCAAACAAAGAATGTTAAAACCAACTTCACTAAAAGATGTATTTTATCATCCTGAGTTCAGGCATACTAAATTCGTTTTTCTACCATGTTCCCTGGGTCAGTTAGGATTATAAGGTGTAATAATCAAACTGCCCATTCTGGCCTATGGAGAACAGGTAGCCTTGCAATAGTGAAAACGAAAATGGCTGTAATTCACTATTAGGACAGGCCACACACACCAGGGCATGTCCTACCTTATACTTACAATGCACCCTGCCCTAGGGCCTACTTTAGGGGTGACCAACATGCAGTAAAGGGAAGGTTTAGGGACTGGTGAGTGGGTGTACTCACCAAGTCGACATGGCAGCCCTAGGCTGCACACAGGCTCTGCGATGGCAGGCCTGAGACACACTTACAGGCTGCTTCTGTGGGTGGCACAACCAGTGCTGCAAGCCCACCAGCAGCATTGGATTTACAAGCCCTGGGCACACTCAGTGCACTGTACTAGGGACTGACAAGTAAACCAATCATCCAATCATGGAGTCACTAATCCATACATCAATTTACAGTAGGGAGCACTTGCACTGTGGCACTGAACAGCAGTGGCACAGTGCCCAAAAGCATCTAAAACCAGCAAAACATAAGAGGCAACAGCAAAAAAGGGAAGGGAGACCCACGCCAATGGTGCCAAGTCTAACAGACAGAATGCAGAACAATGTCGTACATTCACCCCAGTACAGAGATCTGGGCCTAAATCCATCGTTTTTTTGCTCACCATGCCATTCCAGTTTGGACCCAGCCGAATTCAGTGTGACATTAAATTTCTTTAAAAAAGTCCTTGGTTGGGGAAGGTGGGAGGGCATATCCCTCCTACAAAGCAATCTGTAAAACCTATCAACATTTGCTCAATGTTGCAGGCCTCAAGCTCTTCTTGCAGATGCAAACTGTGCCACTACATTTCACCTCCAACGTCTTCAGCATGGAGGCACTTCCACTAACACCCCAAGGAGCACCAGGATATTTTACATAGCACCCTCTTCCTTTTGCCATGCTAGCAAAACCGCACCCTTCTCAGATATGAGACGTGTACGATGTGTGAAGTACTCTGATGCCATCTTGCAATGTCACACACCTTGCCCCTGTGAGAAGTTGGCCTGGCATATGCTGTCCACTAATTATAGTGGGCACCTTGCACCAGTCCAAACAACCCCTTATTGGAGATAGGTTAAAGACAACCTTTATTGAAAGCTATCCTAGTGGTAGCTATGGAGAGCAGCCTTCAGGCTAAGTCTTGAAGGAATGTAAAGCAGCTTGTTTTACCAGTCTATAATCTCTTGAGTGATCAAATGAAAGAGCACCACACCAGGTATATATTCAAAATATATGTATTTATTGCTAAACACACCCCTCTAGTCTCTTTATGAGGCTAGAGTTCGAAGTACATAAGTTATAAGTTATTAAATCACAGTAATAGCACAAATACACGTTTGGGCCCTAGGGGCGTACCAAACCATATACCAATAAAGTGGTATGCGAACCACGACTGAACTAGACACTAGGCCTAGAGCCTCTAGAAGTGCTTGGACCACAAGGAACCACCCAAGGTAGTGACACAGGGGACCCTACGGGAGACAGCGTGCAGTGTAAATACACAACCGCGATACGCCGTTGACTTCTATGGAGAAAGTCGGGATCGGGAAAATAGAGAAAAGGGACACTTAAAAGAGGACTAGGACAAAACCCTTTGAGATCTAAGACTTTGAAGAGTCTCTACCCACGGGAGCACCGGAGTACTCATGTTACCTCACCCAGGGAAGCCGGGTGCATAGGTGCCTTTCGGGGTCGGGTTTCGTCGTTGATTCGAATGGCGATCTGCTGCAAAGTGCTGCTGGCGGCCAAGAGAAAAGTGTCCGGGTGGATCCAAGAGTGGATCGGAGTTCTGAAGAACCTGAAAGCAGAGGGGACAGAGTCTGGGTCACTAGCCAGTGACCAGGAAGGCGATGGACAGATGCCCACCGATGTCGAGTGCTTCAGGTGCGTTGACGGTTGTCTTGACTCTTCAGCCACGAGGTCCAGGAGGTGTTGTCGGCAACCAGGAGCAGGATTCGGGCTGGTACACGATGTCTGTCGAGTGCTGAGGTGTCGGCGACCGGATTGGACCCAACAAGCCTTGGCAACGGCAAGTCTCGGTGAAGATGTAGATCGTCAATGGTGCAGACCAGCAAGGTCTGTGGAACTCACCCAGTGAGGGTAAGTGAGGGCAGGCCTGGAGCAACCAGGATGCCAAGTAAGAAAAGGATTGGCCTTCGTTAAGGGCTACTAGCCAACGGGATAGCGACCGCAAAGGAGCCTCGTGACGCCGCACGTGGATCTGGCTTACAGGACACTCGTGGAGTGGGGGCCAGTGATCTTCGGTGCAGGTGGTGCTGGAGGCTGGGGCTACTCGGAGCCCAAAGCACGACTTCTTGGGAGACCCAGAAGAGGATGCACTTGCAAATGTGCTCGGTGTCCAGGGGTCACAGTCTCAAGTCACCCACGATAGCCACGGGCCTCAGCTTTGCTGGGGACTCAGGAGTAGCCTCGGGGAAGTCTGAGAATCCACCTCTGGTGATGCGATGACTTCGGCGTCCGACGGGAGCTTCAGAAATGCAAACCGGACAGATGCATCTTTGGTGCCTGCCAAGCAGGGGAGTCACTCCTTGACCCCAAGGGAGATTCTTCTGTCCTCTAATCGTGAGTAGAGCGTCGAAGGTCCAGGATTCAGTTTCAGAGTTTCGTCCAGGGATAATCTAAAGTCCTAAGGACTGGGTTCCTACCTTTATTCTAAAAATAGGGGTTGGACTACTCTGTGGCCCCACCTATGGGTGGGTCAGGGCAGAGGGGTGGCTACACCCCTTTCCCTTTGTCCAGTTCGCGCCAAAGCAGGGGCTGCAAGCCCCTGATCCGGTTTGAACTGGGGTATGCACAGGGACACCAAGTGTGCCCCCAGTGCAGGACTTCAAAGCACCAGAAAGTGCTCCCGCCCAGCCCCAATACACATTATCCTGTCTGGGGAGGTGGTCACACCTCCCTGGGACAGGAAACCTATTGTCCAGGCCTCCCCTGCCGGAGTTTCGTCCAGCAGCAGGAGGCCAGACTTGTGTCTGTGGCAGTAGCATCCATTTTGTGATGCCAGGCTTTAGAAAGAAGTTACCGGCCAGGCCAGGGTTAACATGTCTCTCCTCTAGAAGGGTGGAATGCTACCCCTGCCGCCAGAATTGGCGGGGGGTAGTATTCCAAGATGTTTGACACCAAACACGACATGTTTAGGTGCAGCCATTCCAAAGTTAGCATTTAACGCGAGGTTATAATGCGCTTAAGAGTATATGGTCAGGCTGCACTACAAACAGCATCAGAGAAGGGTCTCCGACCGCTGCAGAGGGGCCCTGCTCATGCAGGGGCACCCTCTCACATAGGAACCACGCACTCTGCCTTCAGGATTGATAAGGCCTGCCATAGGAGTGACTTATAGGTTTATATGTGTGTATGTATATAGTGATATAGGTAACCTATATCACAGTAAGGGGTGCATGCACCACCTTACCCAGGCTGCAGTAGCAGACCTGTGGTGTCAGTTTGGATGGCCTTCCAGGGGTGGCATAATACATGCTGCAGCCCCTGGCAGGCCTCTGAGGTACCTATGCCCTGGGTACATAGTATACCATATACTAGGGACTTATAAGGGCACTCCAGACTCCAATCAGTGATGTGCCTAAGGCACATGGAAACCATTTTACAGAGAAAGCAGATAGACTGGGGCCCTGAATAGCAGGATCCCAGTCCAACTAAGTCATAAACCAGCAAAACACCATAAAAAAAGTGGGGGCAACCATATAGTCAGATTCCACCTTCCTACAGCCCCCAGCCACGGCCCATGCAGGTAAGAGCGGTGGGGCCGAGTGGGGAAGATTTCGAAGGACGGTGATGAGGGAAAATTAAATAAATAATACATTTTCCCTCATCATCGTCTGTGGAAATCCACCCCTACCCAGCCCCGCCGCCCCACCGCTCCTACCTGCATGGGCCGCGGCTGCTTGCCCCACCTTGCACATAATTTTTAATATCAGACACATGACGTATTTAGAGGAGGGTCAGCGCCCGACTGCACATTAATTCCATCAGGCATTATTTCCCCATGGGCTGGTCCTTTTTGAAGGCTGGTTTTTGAAGGCAGGCCGCTGCTGCAGGCACTTCTGTGGTTTTCTCCAGTTCGCCGTGTTCACTGCAGCGACTGCCCGAGGACAGATAGAGGGAAAAAAGAAGACAAAAGGAGAGGGGGAGGAGGGAGGAAGAGGGGCTGGGTAAAACATTCTTGCAAGGGCTGCTTTTGGGTTACACAAGGAGGGTTACACAAACTAAATACTATACGGAAGACATTTTACAATTGTTTGTTTCACAGTGTTTTCCAAACCATCTCGAGCTGAATCGACCAGCTGTGATTATTGTTATTGTTCTATTCAAATCCGCGTACTATTCCTGAAGCAGGGCACGTCTTTGTTGTCCACTCAGTGCGTTCATTGGAGTAAACTAGATGAATCCATGCACAGACAGACTCCAAAGCCACTAAACGCATGCTCTCACACAATCCAAACGGAATCAATAGTCCCAGCCAAGCCTGTCAGAAGCATGGGCACTTTCAGATGCAAGCACAACATTATTCTTGCACTAATCTGAAGTGATGAGCGCCCTGTGTGCTGCGGTCTTAGGTGTCCTTGGATGAGCCTGACAGATTTTTCTTACACATATTTCCACCATCTGGGGAGACCGCGTGGCTTCCTGTTTTGAACTGTTCAGAAGGGCGACCCGCCTCCACCGGTTTGGGCGAGATGATTCTGGCAAGCCGTTAATCCATCTTCCGATATGACATTAAATGGCTCCGCGAGGGATAAATGCTCAATTAATGTTTCATTTTGAGAAATTAGCAGTATCAGATGACGAGAGGCAGGCCGCACATGGCATGTCATGCGTTTGAGGCTCGAAATGCTAATGGGTTTCAGTCACCAGAAACCCCATCCATCAGCCCGGGAACTGTTCAAAGCCTGTGGCTCAGAGTCAGCGGGGGTCCGGCCTTCTGGCGAAGATTAAAAAGTAACACGAAACCACCTGTCAAAATAAACGCACAGATACCTCCGGAGAGGGTTCTAATTGCATGACTGGTTACAGCGCTGAAAGTGGGCAACGATTAATTATTGAAGCACAATCGTAAGTGTGCACAATAGCACGTGCTAAGCACCCCATGACTGATGGGCGCCTCTCTGTAAAATCATTAGGAAGCTGGATGCGCAGCTATGTCTGTCATCAGTATGCACAAATTAATAACGCCATACTTTTATTTCAGTGCTGTGATACTCTGTGGACTTTGTGCTGCAAAAATATATAAGCCATTAACAGAAAATAGCTACTGTAAATCTCATCTCTGTTGAATTTGGAACACTGACAATATATAAACCATACAGTTTAAATGTCCTTTATTTTGACAAATTTACATTGCCTTTCTAGGCCAAACATCATTAGCGGTAATAGAAAGGAATAGAACTCCCCTCGCAATAAATACAATGCAACTTATTTGCATAATGGTTTTATTGTAGTACCATGAATGATACATGCAAAACAGATAAACCAATAGCAAAGTCCTTTTCTGGTTAAAGTTGTTGATGTCAGTAGGAACAACCCCAAAACCATGGATACACACCTGCTTGTTGTTTATGAACATTCAATTAAAAGATCGCAAAAGAAGAAATGTAAATAGCAAAACTAAGGGGCTTAGTTATGAGGGGTCTGTGCTGCCGTTGCGTAATTATTTTTGAAGCGACAGCAGCGTAGGCAGTACTCCATACTAACAAATTGACGCATGTGGACAAGTGCGTCAGTTTTGGTAGGCTGTGTCATGCAGAGAATAACAGATTCAAGGTAGACATTCCCTCGTAGTAAAATCCGACACAGTGGTATTTATGGTCTTGCCAATGTGTGACATCAAGCGCCGCGCATAGCATGAAATGCGTCAAAATTCCCGCTCATCGGCAACCCAGGCTTAAGAAATGACGCATTGGCTCTTGTACATGAACACAAGCCATACAAAACACTTTTGCAAGCTCCATCACACCATGGAGGTGCTCATTTTACATCTGGGAGTTCTGAGGAGGCCCCCACCACCATCACCACCCCACCCCCACTATGTAGGAAGTACCTTTTGTGTCTGCACATCCACCATGGTCTAGTTAGTCCTATCTGTAACAGACATCCAACACACATGTTCAAGGTAGTGTATTTATTTACAGGTGTGTTCATAGACTAATTCACAGTAGCAGTTAGTGCAGCAACAACCCAACATTGTTTGAGAGACAAAGGATGTCCAGACAGAGTCCGTGGGGGATACATGTTAATTGACATGTTGAGGAGAGGAGCATTCCAGTGAGCAGGAGGTCCAAATTGCCATTAAGGAAGGTAGGCCACATTGACAGTCCACAAATAGATCAAAATAACAGGTGGGCATTGAAAAAAGGGGACAGTGCCAGGTTGTAAGGGCGGTAGCATGATCATAAACACAGGTCCAATGAGAAACTGGCCAAGTGGCATAGACAAATGTCAGTGGGGATTTTTCCGCTGGAGAAGGTTAAAGTCCCCATCTTTGTCCTCTGATGTGTGTGGTGCGTCCCCTGAGGCTGGTGTTGGTGCAGGAAGCATCTGAGGCACACATACATCAGGGGCAGAAGATGTGTCTCTCCTGTCCCCGGCAGCATTACCTGTGCCAACAAGGAAGGCAGCAGAGTGCAGAAAGGGGCCTGCTGGCTTCTCAGCACAGCAACAATCCCACGATGGAAGGCACCCATTGTTGCAATATAAGAGTCCTTCTTCCACTCCATATATTCAAGGATGGTACGAATAGCCCCCCAGCTGGGTGACAACCTCACTGGTGTCACATCGGCAGAGCTGTTGTTCCTGCCTCTGCCTCATGACACCAGCAATGTCAGCCAGGGACTGTTCCAATGTATGGAACGGAGGGTAGGGGCCTCCTATTGCCTCATATGTGTCCTTATTGGAATTGAGTTACCTACAGACTCCCTCTAGGGTGCCTGTGATGGTCTCTATCCCCACTCGCACCTCATCTACCAGCTGCTGCTGGACTCCTACCGGCGGCTGCTGGAAGACAACTGTGGGGTCGTCGGAGTCCTTGGCTGGGCTTGGGTTGGCAGATGAGGTATGTCCCATGGTAGGCGGTTACTCTGGAGACCGTGCAACGCTGTAATCCCCTTCCACAACCAGAGAAGGTGCTCCAGTGGAGTCCAGGAGTTGCTGAAAGGTGTCATCATCCCTAGGGGGCAGAATGTCATCCCCAGCAGGTTGGTCATCCAGGAGGTGTTATTTCACAATGAAATAGAGATATGTTAATGGTGATCTATGCTAAATGTTGATATGAGTAATCTGGGTGACATACAGACATTATTCTCATTAACTTTAAGTTCAACATTGATGTGTAGGACATGTGTGACTCATAGGAATTGTGGCCAAGTTGCACTGTAGTTACCTTTCAGATGGCAGTATCTCTGCTTTGTTCACACAACCAGTGTCTGTCTAGGATGACTTTTTGTGTTATAACACACATTGCAGCACAGTTACACCGCTTGCTGGCCTGCCATGCCTGTGAGGGTAAGTTAATGTAAAGTCGACATCTGCCTCGATGATAAGATTTCTTTTTCATGATGGCTGTTCTGAATGTGGTTTCATGCATTGACACCATGGTTGTGCACAGTGAACCAAATCAACACGGTGCCTGCATTCCCTCTGGCGACTACTCAGCCCATAGCCCACAGCTCCAGGGAAAGTGATGTGGCTTTGGTAATTTATTTGATTTGACCCTACGGTCTGCTTTTCACACTGTACACCACAGCAGTCTGCCTTGTTGTTCTGTGTTACATGCATGATGTGCATTCATGTGGCCAAGGGCTCATATTTCACATGCATGTACACAACACTACACATCTAGCATCCTTGGTATATTGTGGGGCTGTGTAAAGGTATGTACTTACCATGGTTTTCCTATTTGTGTATACTTATGTGATTTCATTACACACACAGTTGGCTCCATAGTTCTGAACAGTGGGTATTGTGTACCAACTCAGAGGGGATAGGCCCATTCAGACTAGGAAGATTGATAGCAATGACGCTCACCCCATATCTTCATTGCCAGAGTTGGTTATATGCAGAGTATCATATATCGTTTGACTCAGCTCACTCACTTGTACGTGTACATGACTCCTCTGGCAATCCTCATTTAGACCCACTGACTCCACTTACTGTCACACACTGATAGCATGCAGACCATACATTGATTCTCATGTGACCTCAAACCCAAAAATGTCAGTCAGCATATCCATATGACCAACATAGCTGCCTGTCTTTGAGTGCTATGGGTCAGGCTGTACCCCATATGTTAGTAGTGATGGCAATCTGTGACATGTAGCTACCCAGGTTTGACACACAACTAGGCCTATACACCACACCCTTCAACCACCCTTGAATCCTGCCCATTGTCATGCCTACCTAGAACACACCATCTATTCTTTCAATAAACACACATGGGGGCTTATTTATGAGAGTTTTGCATCACTTTTGCACCGTGTATAGTGGTACATGCGTGATGCAGGGCTCTGAATCAGATTTCTGAAGCCATGCAAAGCCACCCTGCATGGCTTAGAGTGGCCTCATAAATCTTGAGATGGGCAACGCGGCGTAAATCATTGCATCATCTTACTCTGCTCTTGAGAGGTGTTCCATGGATATTGCGGTGGGTGTTGCCTCCAGCGTCCATGGATTTTGACACTGCCCCAAATTCACAAAATCATAGAAACCCAGAGAAGTGCTAAATTCTTATGTCTCCTGAGGTGATGTGTAATGAGGTGAAATATTTTTATGTCTCCTTGTTTTTCCTCTTTTTATGTGTACTGCAGCACACATAGAAGAGGAAAATGCCTCTTAGGATTTTTCTGTGCAGTAAGGTGCCCCTTCCTGCACCAAAACAATCCTGCATGCAATGGAGGCACTCTTGCACCATGGTGTACTGGTGCCTGAGTTGGCACTAGGCTGCTGAAATGGCACAAGCTCAGTGAGAAAGGACAGGAATGCACCATATTGCATGAATATGGTGCATTTTTGGCCTTTCACTTTGGCGTAGGGCAGTGCAGCACGGTGACTTGCTGCACTGCCCTATGCCAAAATCTCATAAATAAGGGGCCATGGTCTTCTGGTGGGCATCACTTGCATTCATCCCTTCCCCCAGTATGAATTTGTACATGACAGGAGTTAGGGTGGTCTCTAACATGGCAGGTAACACCTGTGTGCTCTCACCCCGCACTGAGGGACAATTGTGTGCAATGTAGTTTTATGCAAGGGACTATACACGTGGTTCTTCACAAGTTCCTATATGGTGATACTTCACATGGGCCCCACCTGACCTCCCTCTCAGGTGAAGAGTTTATCCTCTGACAACCCCATTCCATTCCATTGCTTTACAGTCCTGATTTGGCTGCATGGACAAAAGTAAGGCACACTAGCCTCCATGGTGCAAGGGGGCCTGCATTGTCACCGTCTGGTTGGGAAGGGTTCAAGTATCCATGCTTGATGTGTTGTTCATGTCAATGATTTTTGCGTAGTATTGTTGGACTTGTTCTGCTGACTCATGTTATACATTCCACTACAAGTTCCATTATGAAAAGTTGACCCTGGACTAGTGCTGCACATCACACATAGAAGGGAGACACTCGATGGAGCTGGACTGAGCTGTACAACATGTAACTTGGCAGTATGACTTACATTTATATGATGTATGACTGTATTTGGAAAAAATGTGTAACTTTTCTCTTGCAAACAGCACAGTGCAGCACAGGGACAGACTTACTGCACAGCACAGCATGACCTTTTGGCCCATATTGCCCCTTGTTGACACTTACCCTGTAGGTCTTGCTGGTCCTCGAAGCCAGCACTGTTGTGTCCAGAAACTCCTGCCACCAACTCTGCTTCGATGACTGATGCCACCTGCTCCTCCAAGAGGTCAGCTCCTCCTGGTCCTCAGGTCCTCCTCCTCCAGTCCAAATGGTTGACTTCAGGTTTGTGGACAGTTTCTCCGTGGTCCTACGTTTATAATCGTGCCAGCGCTTTTTGCACTCTGGCACAGTCCTTTTTGCTTCCCCAACACTGTTAATCTTGTCCACTATGGACTGCCAAATGGTCTCTTTCCTCCCTAAAGGCAATTTTGAGATGACAAAGAGTTGATGTTCATACTTTGTCACCTCTGTTACCAGTGACCAGTGTTTGATTCTACTCCTCACTAAAATTACTCTTTCTTTTCCCCTGGTGTCTGTCTGGACATCATGGCTCGTTCTGAGGTTGTTGCCTGCTGCCTGCTCCATCTTTCAGTTTTGAGGTGGGGGGAAACCTTTTTTTCAATGCATTGCTTTTTGAGGTATTTGTGATGTATGGCGCACTCCAATGTTATGCTAGGGTAATTTGCGTTACTTTACGTGCCGCAAAGCAGCCTAACGTCACTTTGGATGCACATGCGTCAGTCTTCGCTGCAGCAGCTGTCCCACGAATGCAAAATTTTTTGGATGCACAATGGGACCTTATACCAAGGTGCATTGTACAGTAAATACAACACATCCATGGCATTTTAAAATGACGTACCGCAGCACAAGTTTTTCTGACGCATCGCTGCCTTACTACAGCGATGCGTCAGTTCTCATAAATGAGGGACTAACTGTCTAAACAGAAGAAAATAGTAAGAGAAAAAAATGAAACAATGTCAATTCCAAGCACCAGATAAGGTTAATTTACTTTAATACGGACCATGGGCCATATGTATCAAGCCTTTTTCCCGTTTGCAAACGGGCAGATTCTCAGAATCTGCCCGTTTGCGAATGGGAAAAAGCCTTTTGGGATGTATCATCCCAAAAGGCCATCGCAAAATAGAGAATCGCAAAATTTTCGATTCTCTATTTTGCGAATGCAATAAAGGAATTGCAAATTATGATTCCTTAAATGCAATTCTGGAAGCACCAGAAATTTGCTATTTGGCCTTAAAGAATTGCAAATTACAACCAACTTCAAGTTGGTGGTAATTTGCGATTTTCTTTAAAAAAGCACTTTTTTGATTTTTTAAAAGTGCCATATGTTGCACATACATTCCCTTGGTGCATGTATGTGCGCAAAATGTGCACACATGCATATTTCAGGGGTGCAACAGGGTGTCTTTTTGGCACCCTTGCAACCTTGAAATTGCATTCTCAATTTGCGATTCTCTAATTGGTAATCGCAAATTGAGAATGTCTTCCCATTCATTCCTATGGGCCTTTAATTTTAGTTTTGAATGGATAAGGGGTAGTTTATGGGGCAATATGAGTTTTTAGGCATTAATTAGGTGCAGGATATGAGAGTAGGTTTTTGTTTTTATTGGGTTTACACTGTTGAGCTGTTGGGGTGACTGTGAGGGTGGTTAAGGGAGGTGATTTTTGGTGGGGTTAAGGGTTATGATTCTCTTGTTTCTTGGTTCTTGAGGCACTAAGCAGAGTGGTTGGCTAAGCGTATCTTTCTAAATTTTTACAGCGACCCCTGACGAAGAACCAGATAGGTTCGAAATGCATTGGGTTATACCGAAAGTCCTGTTGTAAAATATGATTGACTGCACACGCTCATGTTAAAGCCTGGATTGGCTACAGAAAGCGTTTTGAAAATGCATGAATAAAAGTATTCAGTGCAATCTACCTGTCTCCGGATTGATTCTACATAAATATAGAGATTATGATAACTAATCTGACAAGTTGACTGGTTTAGCATGGATCACTTGGTTTACAGTGAAGGTTTGGTTTACATGGAATATTTTTTCCTCTCAAAGCAGTGCAGCAGCTGGGGCCGCTAAACGCGGCACCTTTTTTCTGTGTCTTTGACATACTGTGATGGGACGATTCACAGTGCTGTTTTGCACGCACGTATATTGGCAGTTTCAGCAAAAACTCACAAGAAGATAAGGGAAGGAGTGCATTCGCTATTCTATTTACATTAACTTTCTAAAAGTGGCATTTTCAAAATTGTAATTTAGAATCCAACCTCTCCATAAGTTAGAATGTTTCATTACATTTCCAAATACACCAAACATGAACTGGTTACCTGTACCATTTGGAAATTACATCCTAATACATTTAATAAGGTAACTCCAATGTTATCCTAGGGGAGAGGTAGGCCTTTCAATAGCAAATAACTAAGTTAAGAGTTTTTCACTACCAGGACTTGAAAAACATAAAAGTGCTCTAAATGTCTTACATTTTGAATAAATTGCATACTGCCCTCTGGGCAGTCTAGGGCCTACCCTAGGGGTGACGTATATCTATGAAAAAGGAAGGTTTGTGTCTGGCAAAAGGTTTATTTTCCCAGGTTGAATTACCAGTTTAGATGCTGCACACACAGGGTTCAATGGCAGGCTTGAGACATTTTTAAAGTGCTACTTAAGTGGGCAGCACAATCAGTGCTACAGGCCCACTAGTAGCATTTAATATAGGGCCATAGGCACAGTGGTGCTTTACAAGGGACTTACAAGCAAATTAAATCTGGCAAATGGATATAAGCCAATTCCATGATGCATTAAGGAGAGAGCACAAGCACTGGTTAGCAGTGGCAAAGTGCACAAAATCCTAAAGCCAGCAAAAGTGAGGTCAGCTAAATAGGAGGGTTGAAGGCAAAATGTTAGAGGGAAAACCATGCAAAGGATGGCAGGTCTAAATTACAAACGTATATATATATACATGCAATTTCCTGTAGGAATTTAGTACATGATTACAGCCCGAACTGCTGAACAGAATTATACCACATTTTGCAGAAAGCTAGTTCTTGGTCCGGAAAGAGCCTTTTTATGATATGGTGTAAATCCAGTAGTCTTTGAGTTTCTAAAGAAAAAACTATTTTGTATATCTAGGGACCCGGATCCTCTACGGATCCAAAAGATCTCATGCTGAGATCTGATTGGCTGCCACCACTTCAACCAGGAAGTTTTGGCAGCCATTTTGGGACTTGGACTCAGCCGAGTCCCCAAAAAAGTTTTAAAAAAAGAGAACGAGGGCATGGTAGGAATACCCTGACCTCTAGGCCTGGTTATAGTACCCAAAAGACCCTGACAGTGCCAAAAAGCATTTTTTTAAATTATTCCCTTGAAAATCGTGGTGGATCTGCAAATCTTGAGAAATTGTTTTAGCAAAATGTTTTTTTCAGTGAATTTCTAAGGTTTTTTAAATTATATTTGCTAACTATAACATTTCTGTGAATTTTTACTTCTTCTTAAATTCTATTTCCTATCTATAACATCCCTGTACCTTTGTGTTTGTTCAGCAAATTTCAATGTTTTTTATTTTTTTTATTTCCTAACTGTAATCTGTAACCTTAGAAAGTGGGTGTGTGAGTGGTTGTATAGGTATGTGAGTGGGTGTGTGAGTAGCTGTTTGGGCCTCTGAGTGGGTGTGTGAATGATTTTGTGGGTGTGAGTGGCTGTATGGGTCAGTGTGTGTTTGAGTGACTGTATGTGTGTATACAAGGCTATGTGAGTGGGTGGATGAGTGCCTGAGTAGATCTGTGAGTAGGTGCATGAGTGTCTGAGTGGGCCAGTGACTGGATGCATGAATATCAGAGTGGGTCTGTGAGTGGGTGCATTAGTGTCTAAATGGGTCTATGAGTGGGTGAATGAGTCTCTGACTGAGTTTCGAGTGGGTGCATGAGTGTATATAAGGGGGTGGATGAGTCTCTGAGTGGGTGAATGAGTGGTTGTATGAGTGTGAGTGGGTTTGTGAGTGGTTGTGTGAGTCTGAGTGGGTCTATGAGGGGTGAATGAGTGTCTGAGTGAGTCAGTCCGTGAGTCCCTGAGTGGATCTGTGAGTGGGTGCATAAGTCTCTGAGTGGGTCTGCGGATGAGAACATTAGTCTCTGAGTGGGTCTATGAGTAGGTGTGTGAGTGTCTGAGTGGATCTGTGAGTGGGTGTGTGAGTGTCTGAATGGGTCTGTGAGTGGGTGTGTATGTCTCTGAGTTGGTCTGTGAGTAGGTGCATGAATGTGTGAGTAGGTGTGTGAATCTCTAAGTGGGTCTCTGAGTGTGTGTGTGTGTGTGTGAGTTTCTCAGTGGGTCTGTGAGTGGGTGCATATGAGTTCTTGAATGGATCTATTAGTGGATGTGTGAGTCTGTGAGTGGGTGTGTGAGTTTGTGAGTGGGTTTGTATGAGGGTACATGAGAGTATGATTGGGTCTGTCAGTGGGTGTGCAGTAAAAAAGGAGGGGGCACACAGGAGCAGTTCCTCGTGCCAGCTCCCCTTGTGATGGTCCTCCTGTCCACCTTGCTCACAGTCCACTACCCTCTGCTGCCTTCGGTTTTCTTCCTCCCCTGCTCATTTTCTGCCTCTTATCCGCTCACTCCTGCCCTCTATTTCTCTCTTTCTGCTCATTCTGCTTGTTATTTTGCTTCTTTCTGTTCACTCCTGACTTTATTCTGCCTCTTGCTGCTCATTTCTGACCTCTATTCTACCTCTTGCTGCTCATTTCTGACCTCTATTTTGCCTCTTTGTGCTCATTCTGCCAATTATTTTGCCTTTTCTGCTTGCTTCTGACCTTTACTCTGTCTCTTTCTGCTCATTTCTGACCTTCATTTTGTCTCTTTATGCTGGTTTCTGACCTATATTTTGCCTCTTTATGCTTGCTTCTGACCTTTACTCTGCCTCTTTCTGCTTGTTTCTGACCTTTGCCTCTTTCTGCTCATTTCTGACCTTTATTCTGCCTCTTTCTGCTCGGTTTTGACCTTTATTCTGCCTCTATCAGCTTGTTTCTGACCTTTATTCTGCCCCTTTCTGCTAATTTGGGTGCCCTGAAGCCCACCCAGGGCACCCAGTAAGCACTGTTGGGGACCAGGAGGGGAGCCTCAATGCCCCTGTGATCCCTGGCATTGCTCTTGCATGCAGGAAGCTGCTGGAAATGCAGCTGGAAATGCAGCAACTGTACGAGTGCAATACTTTCATCTCTTTCCCTGCCTGCATATCTGCAGGCAGGGTAAGAGATGAAAACTCCCCTTCCAGCAAGAAAGACCATTTTGACAGCTCCCGCTTGCTGAAAGTGGAGTGTTTGCTTTTGCTTGGCAGGAGTTGTCAAAGCTCCCGCCAAGCAAAAGCAAACAGAACCCCCACCATGCAGTTTTCTTATCAATAATTTTTCAGCAAATGTTGCAGTGATATGACATAGAAGGTGTCATGAATGATGTAATATTAAGTGGGCTAATTAGCCGGGCATGGTCAACGTGCGAGTCATAGTTAACTTATGACACAAGTTATAGTTTCTTGAGGCAACTCTAACTATAATTGCCGAATTTCTATGGTTTTGTGTGCGTAAAATCTAAACATAACTATAATATCCCTATAAACTTTGTTTTTTTCAGTAAAAATCTAAGGTTTTTTAAATGCTATTTCCTAACTATAATGACCCTGTAACCTTTGGGTTTTTAAGTGAATTTCTATGTTTTTTTAGTGCTCTTTCCTAACTATAATGTCCCTGTAACCATTTTTTTATAGTGAATTTCCAGTTTTTTTTTAACATAACATAATATTTAATTACCATATGCTAATCCAACCCTACACTACACACGGGCTTTAGCTATGTACAGAGGGGGGTTTGCCACAGGCTGTGACCTCGTGTTCCCTACCCTTCATTTTCAATGGCTGGGTCCGAGGGGTGGTAGTCCCCAGGGCCAAAATTAGCCCAGGAAGGGAGACAAACATGCCTCCTCCCTTTGTTATAGTACTAATTGTCTCCTTAGGACCCGGATCACCTGGGAGGCTATAAAAAAAACAAGTGCAGGAGCCTGTGCTTTTTTTTTTACCATGGATTCATGGATCTTCTGCAAATTTGTGCTACCATTTAAAACAAGCATTTGCCATGCAATAAGTCTCGCAACGTGAGTTTGAGCTATTGGCATTGTAAAGGACAATGCCCTTTATTTATGTTTTGGTTTTTAAAACATAAATAAAAGGCATTGTCATTTACAATGCAAATAGCTTAAACTCTCGAAAATGCAAGACCTATTGCACTGCTAATGCTTGTTTTTAAAAGCGCTCCATGCCGCGCTCTCACTTCAATAGTGTAAAAACCGAAGTAAAAGGGTTAGTCCTCATGGGAGGTTACAAACGAAGACAAGGCGGTACTAAGGAGGGACTAACAAGCCAAATAACGAATCAGAAGCCAGCATTTACGAAGGACAATGAGACAAGCTAATTACAAATATGGGCGGAGAGTGAGAGGGGCTTCAAGTGCCTACTCCAATACAGCATCGCTCACAGAGCAGCGCATGCGCTGCCCAGGCTCAACCTATAAATGACTATGTATAGAGAAAAAGGATCAAGCTACATTGGATGGCAATAGACCAGCAAATCATGCATATTGGTACTTATGACTTGTCAGGAAGGCTTTGAACAAGAAGGGACCACAATGCAAGTCTAGTCTTTTTTCCTACAATCAATGCATCAGCATTCTTTGATCACACAGTGACTGCAAAATGCCTCTCCCAAAGTATCACCATGATACATTCTGAAGTAGGTCTCTAAAGATACGAAGGGTAAAGTTTTAGAACAAACTTCCCCAAAAACTTAGGGAAGAACAAAATTTGTGTCACTAAAATAAAAAATGCAAATTTGAATTGTTTGTGTTTTTTACCTCAGGTGGTTTTAATAATAATAAAAAGTGTACAGTTATTGCAATATAATTGTATGTAGCAGGGTTTTTTAATTGTGTGCATTGTTTGTGCATGATCTCAGGAGCCTCTATTGATTTTTGGTATTTGAAAATATTATTGTATTTGTTGTTATATTTTTTGGGTACTGTTTTGTTCTTTCAAACTGGGCTCCTAGCATTGTTTATCCATAATGTATTATATAAACTGAACAAGCATGGAATGTGGCACGACAATTAGGGACTGAAAATGTGACTTATTTTAAAACATCTATAGTCTACAGTTTATTCCAATACAAATTAGTGGATTTCTGGCTGGTATTTTCAAAAGTACGAATAACTTTGTGTCCATGTGAAAATGAGAAAGAAGGACATCTGTCTTCAAGAATAAAGAGACACCAATAATGTCTTGTGACTATGATAGATAGATTGGGTTCTTAGGAGGACTTTCAGTGCTCTCATATCCATTAAGTAAGCCAATACGTCTATGTAACTACCTCACGATTAAACTGTAACCGTTATGCTTGCCTGAATCACTTATACTGGGATTCCACATAGTAGTGTTTTGGCGCATCGTGAAGGGTAAGGCACTATGTTACACACCACTGCCGCACCCAACCAATTACCTGGGTAATAAATGTGTTTTATTGAGCAATAGTACCAAAGTGCCATAATGTAACCGGACCCACTGTCACCTGAGGAACTAAGGGAATTAATAGGCAAGAACACCCTGGCTACCGAAACATATAAGCAAATGCTCAGTCACGTTTGTTGACAGACAGGGGCCCACAGATACCTAGAGAGCACCACACCAGCAGCCCGGCCCCATGCAGTGCAGCTCTACCTGAGGAGGCAGCCCAGCTGACATATGTGCAGGAAGGTCTGGCAGCACGGGGAGGATAGCAGTATGTACGAGGTGAAGTCCGACAAGCACAGCTCCGGCTCCTCATCTTCCTGGACGGGCGCCTCTGAAACCTCCTCTCACTGCCGCTTGTCCGCCCGGTACCAGCCCCAGCTGAAGAGCTGCACAGAGACCAAGGACAGGCCGAACAGAGCCAACACCAACACGCCCCAGTAGTAGCGGCCTCGAACTTTCACTAGTTAGCTCTTATGCCAGAGGAATTAGTAATATTATTAGATGGGCATATAACCTCCTCCATGCGAAACAAGGAACGCTACGATCCTTATTAAAAATAGAGACATTTGAACAAGGTTCACCGAAATATGTATTTTGTAGGAATGTCTCAATTGCTTTTAAAATATCAAATGTTAACATAAATCTGCTGCAATCTTGGACTCCTGCTCTATTGAAACTCTTTTTAAAACATCTAACACCAAGATTAAGCTTTGATCTTGACTTTCAGCATTGTTCCAAACTGACACTGTATAAAAAATATGCTGAAACAATTGTTTATAAGAAAATACAGCAGTATATTCATTTTAATCTAAAGCACGGTGTCAGACCGGAGTAATATCGATTATATTACTCCGACTTGGGATACTTCCCCTAAAATCTTTTACCTACAAGTGGTTCCCAAAAGAAAAAACTAGTAGTTCTTGTAACCTATGTAACGACGGGGAGCAAGACCTTGAACATATGCTATTTGCTTGCCCAAGTGTGACAGTTGTAGAAGCAAGAAAAAGGTTTATACATCCAATCCGCACAAAACGTAAAATTAATTCAGTTCAGAACTTGATCTCGCTTTGTAAGGCTCCGCCAAACGAATTTGTATGTTACAATTTATTCAAATTTTTCAAATCTTTTTTAACTTTGTATTAGTATGACAATTCTTATTATCTTACCGTCAGAATTTTAAGGGAAAATTTTATGTATTAAGTATTTGTTGTTCTCAGCCGAGAACTACATCAAATAAACTTGAACTTGAGCTCCCTGCCACCCACAGGTCGATGGCCATGTTGCACAGGAAGGAGTCCGTGCCGAGCAGCGACAGGCAAAGATCTTGGAGCTGAAAGCGCTCCGGCGGCAGGGAGGCGCTCATGGCGTGGGTGCTGTGGCCTCAGGATGGCTCAGTCTGGCCGGTCATGGTGCAGCTTGTGGGCTGCAGCCCCGCTCTCACTTTACCTGGAGGGGGCTCGCAGCAGCGGGGTTATGCAAAGGCCTTCTATTACGGAGGTCTGCTACACGGCACCTTGGCTTCAGCTCTCACTCCTGTACTAGAGTGAGCACAGCGAGGGGGGGCTAGGCAGGGAGAGGGGTGTGTGGGCAAGCCACGCCAAGCTCCATGGCTCCTCCTCAGGTTGTGAGAAATCACTTGCTTATTTATTATCGGCTTATAGAGAAGCACCCCTTCTTCATAAGCGTGTACTCTTCATGACTCTTCGTCCCGTAGTTAAATCGGCAAGAAGAGAATCGTACTCATCTATCTTGTTTGAGGGACAGTGGTGTTACGAAGGATGAAGGGCTCCCTGCAGAAGTTGGCGAGGAACCCCTGAAACACCCATATGATATATCGCATAGATCTTTGGGGGAGGTTTGTAGTGTGTGAGGCCGCCTTACGTTCTCGGCTTCCCCAGTCTGAGGGCCAACCCTTTCATGTGCAACTAGTAGAACCACCCGTTCCTCCTCATGATGGTGAGCAAGTTGTTGGCTCGTACGCGTAGGTAACACATGGGGAGGCCAAGAAGAACATTAGAAGAAAAAAAATATTTGCAATGCTATAGGTCTCGCATTTAAATGCAAGACCTATAGCATTGCAAACAAACATCCGCCATTGTCCCGGCTGCTTCGAAAGTGAAAGCGGGCATGGACCACTGAATGTAAGCAAAGCAAGTTGTCGTGCCTAATCAAGGAGAAACTCAATAAAGAAAATAGTACATGTACCGTGTAACAACCAAGTAAAGGGGCCAGTAGCCATGGGAGCTTAAAAATGAAGACATGGCGGTACTAAGGAGGGACTAACAATCCTATTTAGGAATCATAAGACAGCATTTACGAAGAACAAAGACACAAGCCCAGGAAAAATATGGGCAGGGGAGTGGGCGGGGCTTCTGTCCCGTACTGTACTACAACAGATCATCGCCAGAGCAGGGCTTGTGCACTGGCTCAGGCTCGGCCTAAAAATACATTTTTGGCCCCAGGCCGGGTCGCAGTGGGATCCCTTCACCAGCCCTAGGGGACAGTGTATTACTACCCTGCCCTTTGTATTTTTTGTTATTTTTTCTTGGGACTCGATGGAGCTCGAGTCCCATGATTACTGTCAAAACGTCTTGGTTGAAGTTGTGGCAGCCAATCAGATATCACCATAGGATCTGTAGGATCCACAGACTATTTGAATCCCTAGATATATATAAATATTTTTTCTTCTATAACTCCAAAACAGCAGAACGGATTTATACCAAATTACAAAAAGGGCTCTTTCTGGACCATGAGCTAGCTTTCTGCCTAATTTGGTGTAGTTCCTTTCAGCGGTTCAGGTTGTAGTTGTGTTCAACATCTCTATGGAAAATAGCATGGGGAAATGCACTTAAGCACCCCCTTTTTTCTCGTCCCCCTCTTGATGAATCACTCACACCAAAGTTTTCCAGATAGCAGCTGAACTGAGTGGCATACTAGTTTACTAGATTTGAAAAAATTATGAAGATTCATCAATTGGCCAAAGTTATTAGCAAAGCAATAAACACTTTTCCCATGGAAAGTAGACGCCAATAGGTTATATATATATATATATATATATATTCACTGAAAAAACCATAGGTTTCAGACACGTTATAGTTAGAAATTAGCATTTAAAAAACCTTTGAAATCCACTGAAAAAACCATAGGTTTTAGGGACAGTTATAGTTAGTTGGACATTTCACTCGTACAAAACCCGTGAAATTCCCCGTTATAGTTAGTTCAGCTAACTATAACTCGCGCCCCGCAATGCACTGCTGATGACGTCACATATTACATCACTCATGACATGGTCAGTGACATCACTGATGACATCACTGATGACATCTCAAATGACATCACTGATGACATCATCCACGTGATAATCTGATGCACCTCCTCACACCCTAATATAACCTTTGATACA